>VMDO01003083.1:0-151304 GCA_007922755.1 Pedetes capensis
TTCTTATAACTTATACTTTCCAGGTAAAATCTCCAAATCCTCTAATTCTCTATTCTAGGTCACATCATTTTTTTCTGTAATTAAAGTTTAAAGTCCTTATAGGAGATTCTGTCAGGTAGATAGGTGTTGAAATAGCATCAAGATGTGAGTATAACAGTTCTTGTACTTAATAATTTTGATTTGCCCCCAAACTGTTTTTATAGTATATTTTAGTTTATTTCATTTAGACAATAGGCATGTCTATTTTCTTCACCATTCAGAAATATTGGAGTTTTTTTGTGTGTGCTCTTCTGATATAATTTTTTGAAGTAATATGTATTCTAAGTATATGGTTTGCTTTTCTTTCTCAGTAAGTATTTTAGCATATTATCTCATTTTAAAATAATCATTTAAAATGATGTAATCAATTTTTCACTAAGAATGAAGAGATTCATCTTTGACTGAATATGTTCCATTAATATCCTCTAGTATATGTGAATATTTGCCTTCTTGCTTTTAGGTGGGTTGGTCACTTCTATGCAAATTAATAGAAGTCTGTCCAGGTACAATGCAAAGCTTAATGGGACCCCAGGATATTGGAAATGATTGGGAAGTCCTTGGTGTTCACCAGTAAGTATGACAGATCTGTAAAAACAAATTGCATTGAATATTTATCTATACATATGACAACTGTTCCTTTAATATAGTGTAATTGCAATCCCATGCCATTCTGGCAAAATCCTTCAAAATACAGACATTTTTCCTGGAATTAATGGTGAGCCAGATCCAGCTTGACAGCACCTAACAACAATAAAACAATTCATAGAGAGCTTTAAATGCAGAAGTTTGAATTAGAAAATTAACGTTGGTGGCAAAATTTCAGGTGTGATTATTTAATTATACAATTATATAAATTATTAAGTTGTAGACTTTTGTTGTTGCTATGGTTTGGATCTAAATGTCCCCCAAAGGTCATGTGCTTGAATATTGGGTCCCCAGTTGGTGGTGCTGTTTGTGGAGAGTAGGGATCTTTGGAGGTGGAATTCTGGCTTTGTGGAAATGGCTCCCTGGGATTGGGCCTTGGGAGGTTTTTACCTGGACCTGTGGCTCTCTGCTCCTGATCTGCCATGCCATGAGGTTGTTTGCCACATGTCCTGTCACTTGCTGCCACCATACCTGCCCTGCCTCTATGGAGAGAAATCCTGGAACTGTGGACTTCCAATACATTGCCTCCCCTTTAAGTTTGTTTGTCTCAGTCGATGCCTCTGCCACAGCAACTATAGAGATGTCTACTTAATTCAAAACAAGAAGAGTTATTTACTTTTTGATAGAGGAACTGACACAAGCCACCATTTTTTTTTCTAATATGAGAACTGAAAAGTTAGTTCTCTAAGTAGTAATTTAAAATCTTATGTTTTACTGTCTTTAAATAGCATATTTATATATTTTCATGCATACATATTTTAGTGAGTTTAAATTATGGCTTTCAAGAAGAAAAAAGAGGAAATTACCTTTAGTACATCTGCAGCCAAATCTTGACAGCTGTTTTACCAGCTTTGTTTTTGCACTTTTCAGCATAATGATTTTGTAAATGTAAATGTCGGACCACTTCCTTAGCCATGATTAGTTAAGAATTTTCTGAAGAAAAGTTTATTTCCAGGAAAATTCTTTATATATATATCTTAGTTTCTTGACATTTAAAAAAGTATCTTCTGCCACAAAGTTTTTTATGTACCTAATATTACTTTCTTTACCACAGAGAAGACAGTTGTGCATACATTTTGCTTCTAATGGCATATTGCTTGAAAAAATATAATTTGTGCAAAGCTAAATTTTATTGTTTATCCATGTCAACTATAGCTGCAAATTTAGAGAAATTAGAGCTATATGTTTGTTCATAGGTAAGTATATCTTATATATAAGAACTAAGATGCAAGTTTAGCCATTCTTGCACTTAATTTTGGTATGTCCCCTAAAACTACATATAAGTACTTAGTACTTGTATGTTTTCCCATTTTTGATAAATTTGTGCTGCTATTCTTTAGTTTCCACCATCTCAAAGGTGTCTTTTGAGAAAAGCATGTTCACAATGAATCTATGTTCTATGAGTCAATTCTATAGCATTTGAAATGGAATTAACCAAAGTGCACCTGTAATTAGTAATTGAAACTGCAAGTGTCTCTTGGTTTGTTTGAGAATTTCCATGATTCCCAAAGATTAGTCAATCTACAACCCTAGAGAATGCTGGAAAACTCATGTAGTCATATTCCAGTACAAACCAAGTTTTCTAGGTAAATTACAGAAATATTTTATAAAGAACATCATTCATTTAGTTACTCGCTCTTTTCATTAATTCACCTTGCATTTGTTATTTATTTATTTATTGATTGATTTTTAGCAGTACTGGGGGTTGAATCCAGGGCCTCACGCTTGCATGCTTTGCAAGTATTGTACCACTGAGCTGCACCCTCAGCCCATTTTTTTTTACTTTTTGAGACAGGGTCTCACTAAGTTATGCAGACTTCCTCTGGTCTTGAACTTGCAATCCTCCTGCCTCTGCCTCCCGAGTCACTGGCATTACAGGCTCCTTAGTTATTTCTTATGCGCCCCCATTCATTTTGTTTTCTGTTTTTGTTTTTTCCCCCAACTTTACTGAGATATAATTGATAATTAAAGTTTGTATGTATTTAATGTATGGAACTTGATGATTTGATATACAGAAACATATGAAATATTTGCCACAATCAAACTAGTTATTGTCCTCATTATTTTATTTATTTATTTATTTTGTGGTGATGGGGATGGAACCCAGGCCTTTCATATGCTAGGCAAGCCCTGTACCTCTGAGCTATACCACAGCTGTCCTGTAACATTTTATAAGCCTGGTTCAGGTTTGTAGTAAGAAAAAAACCACATGAACTTTATTATCAGCAATTAAATACAATGAAGGTACAATAAAAATAGAGGTGAGTAAAAAATAGTATCAAATATTGTTTTAGATATTGGAAAATCTCTCTGTGTAACCTTTCATTTTTATCTGATTTCTGTTTTCACTCCAGACTGATTCTTAAAATGCTAGCAGTCCATCATGCCAATGTAAACCTGTCAACAGTTGGACTGAAAGCCTTAGACCTCCTCCTAACTTCAGGTAATATACTTATATATTTTTAATGTTGACAGAAAAATACTTAAAATTTATTAAATGTGTTTTAATTTTGTTAGGGTTATACTATACTGTGATTTAAATATAAGTGATTTCCAAAATTCTTTGTTTCTATCTCTCCATTTATATCTTTTCTCTATATGATGCCTCTCAAAAATATGCAATTCCTTGGTTTTCAGCATTATCTTATATATTACTTCTAAATCTCTATTCTTAGCCCCAGCTTTATTCCTAAAATCTGGTCCCATATTTCACATTATTATTATCTTGTGTGTTTGCCACTATTATATCTTTCTTTATATATATACTTAGTATATTTTCTATGAGAGATGTTCTGAAGTATGCATAATAATTTTATTTAAAAATGTATATCACTACATTGAAGTACTTGCTAAATGCCAAACTTCTCATGTAAAATGCTTCACATGTTTTTTAACCCTTTGACTACCAATTTCAAGTCAAAATATATGACAATAAATATTTTATTTCCAAAAACTCTACATTACAATGAACAAAACAACATGATTAGCAAAATAACTGGAATGCATACTATGAGTTTGTAAAATACCTCTTTCCACCACTTTCTTGATTTTCTGGAGGAAGATAGATAGATAAGTCCCAAAGATCCTTATCATTTAATCACTGCCTTTTATTAAAATATTTATTGGTGTGTATAACTATTTTTAACCATGATTTGTTTAAAACTCTCATCCTTGGGAACTTTTTTTGTTGCTGTTGTTTATTCTCCATTTGACAGTGGCCAGAAAGATGAGAGTTTATGAATTTTTTTTTTTTTTTTTTTTTTTTTTTTTTTTTTTTTTTTTTTTTTTTTTTTTTTTTTTTTTTTTTTTTTTTTTTTTTTTTTTTTTTTTTTTTTTTTTTTTTTTTTTTTTTTTTTTTTTTTTTTTTTTTTTTTTTTTTTTTTTTTTTTTTTTTTTTTTGGTGGTATTGGGGGTTGAACCTAGGGCCTTGTGCTTGCATGCTTTGGAAGTACTGTACCACTGAGCTGCATCCCCAGCCCATTTTTTTATTTTTTATTTATTTTAATTTTGAGACAGGGTCTTACTAAATTATGCAGACTCCCTCTGGTCTTGAATTTGTGATCCTCCTGCCTCTGCCTCCTGAGTCGCTGGGATTATAGGTGTGTGCCACCATGCCCAGTACGAGAGATTATGAATTTGAAAAAAATCTCCCAACACTGGAATATATATATATGTGTATATATATATATATATATATATATATATATATATATATATAAAATCCCAGTATATATATATACTGGGATAAGTCAGCAGCATGCAGACAGATAGGAAATTTGACATGTGTTTTGAAAAGATTAATGAAATTAATTTCTCCCACATAACATTCAAAATTTTGAGCCATTAGAAAAGTTTTACATTGGTTTTAAAATTCATTTCAGAGGGTTATTGGAGGCCAATCTGTGAATCATTTTTATTTTCTGGGTAATAATAAATTTAAGAATTATTTGGCACTTCCTATTATCCTGGCTTCTGGATAATCTATGACAATTGAGGCAAAATTCCTATAATAGAAGCTCACCATCCAGCAGTGCCATCCAATATAACTTTTTGCCATGATAGAAATGTTCTATGTCTGTGTTGACCAATGCCATAGCTGTTGAATATGTGGCTGTGAAATATTTGAAATCGAAGAAACTAAATTTTAATTTTAATTAATTTAAATTTAAGTTTAAGTAGGCACATGTGGTTTGTGGCCACTGACCTGGATCACATGGGTGCATGGATTAATGCACGCAAAGGAATAATTGAATGTTAGTGAGAAAAGTAGTATAATAGAAATACGAAGAAAACCGCGGTAGAGGAGAGAGCAGCTAAATTCACCTATAGGAGTTCTGAGCAGGGACATAACCTGTCTAAATTATAATCCAGTTTTGCCTCTTGTTGTTTGTTGGGCTTTGGGCAAAGTCACTTGAGTTGCTTAACCTTTCTGTGCTTCAGTTTTCTGATCTCTAAAGTGGGGATTGCCCCTACCTTGTGGAGTTGTGGTGGCAATGAAATGTGCTATAGTAAAGTGGTTCAACCACAGACAACATGTTTGTGCTATAACAGTACTTATGATAGGGTTGGGATGTAGCTCCGTGGTAGAGTGCCTGCTTAGCATTTCAGTCCTGGGTTCAGTCCCCAGCCCTGAAAATAAAAGTGTTTACATTCTATTGCTGTTATTGTAATCAACAGAATAGGTGTTGTGTTATATCTCAAATTATGCAGGAATATATTTGGTATAGAAAAGGGCAAGAGTACTCTATGCACCTAGTGCAAGTGCAAAGATTTAGTGATGAACAGGAGTATAGCTATTTGGAGTTGAGAAAGGCATGGAAGGACATGGGGCTGACAAGATCCACGTCGTCAGTTCTGTGGAGGATTTTCTTTGTCATCCTACAGAGTAAGAGAAGGCCTTAGAAGATTCCACTGAGGGATTTTTGGGATCACATTTGGGTTTTAGAAATATAATGCAGGGAGCAAACTAATTGGGTAGAGATTGGGGCCAAACAGAGCAATGAATCAAATGTTTCTGCATGATGAGGTCCTGAACAAAGAGTTTTCAAGATATTTAGGATACGGCATTTGAAGGACTTGGTAATGAGGTGACCCTTTGGTTAGACAGAGGACAAAAAGAGGGAGGATGGGAGAAGGATGGTGACTCTGTAGTTTCTTTGTTGGATAACTATTGGATGATGGCACCCTTGATGAGGACAGGGAACAGAAATAGGTGAGGTTTGGGGGCCGTGGGATATTTGTATGTTGTTGTTGTGCCATGCCCAGCACGATGTCAGTGCTTCTCTGCTATTTCTAGGGTTTTTGATGGCAGATTTTGGGGGGACTGTTTTGGGTGTTGGTAGCCAGGTCCTTCTCCTATTTTTGTGGTGCTGGGGATCAAACCCAGGGCCTCAAAGCATGCAGAGCAGCTCTCTAGCAACTGAGCTAAATGTTTCAGGAATTTAGGGCAAGAGGTTTAGACTTACACTGTTGTTGTTGTTGTTAGGTGCCATCCAGATGGTCCCACACATAGCAACCCTATGTACAACAGAATGGAATATTACCAGACACCATGCCATGCATATGATCTGTTTATTTATTTTTATATTTGAGTCTGTTGCTGCAGCCACTGTGTATCCTCTCATTTTGAGTCATGCTGCATCAGTAAATGGAGGTCTCAGGGGTTTTATTCCATTCCTATCATGAAGATCCACTCTAGTTTGAGGAGGCAACTTTTCCCCAGTTGTTTCTTGAATGCCTTCCAGCCTGGGGGCCTCATTTTCCAGCAGTATATTTGACAGTGCTTCTCTCCTATTCACAGGGTTTTCATTGGCTAATTGTTTTGGGAGTGGGCTGTTGGGTCCTTCTCCCTAGTCTGTCTCAGTCTGAAAGCTCGGCTGAAACTTGTCCAAGATGAGTGTCCTTGCTGGTATCTGAAATACTGGTGGCATAGCTTTCAGCATCACAGCAACACACAAGCCTCCACAGCACAACAAGCTGACAACACATGGGGGAGGCTTACAATACTAGACTGTATATTCTTGAATATAGTCTTCACCCTTTCAACAGTTTTAGAGGGCTACAAAATCAGAAGCTTTCTTGATCTGAATCCAATTAGCATGTGATTCTAATCTGCATCTGATTTTTGTAGTCTTCTAAAACTATTGAAAGGATGTGGATTAGAGTCAATAATATATGTATATATTTACTGGGGGCCTGGGATTTAGCTCAAGTGGTAGAGTGCCGCTTGGTAGGCTCTGAGGTTCCGAGTTTGATTCCCAGCACCGCAAAAATGGAAGGACATAGCAATCCACTCCTGAGGCAATCCTGAAACAATCAGCCATTGAAAACCCTATGAGGGTCACTATGAGTTGGAGATGACTTGATGGCACCCAACAACAACAATATATTTATTGGGAATCACAAAATTACTGGAAATTTATGTCATTTGGAAAGACCCTAGAGCTTAATAGTGCCAACATTTGGGACAGTTACCTGGGTTGTCAAAAATAAAAATCCACGAACAATTCATAGCCCTTGTGTAAAAATTAACGCGCCAACTATTAAAGCAGCTATTTATTTGGGGCATATTATTTTCTTCAAAATAGGTAAAATCACTCTGATGATATTGGATGAAGAAAGTGATATTTTTTTGTTAATTTTCGACGCCATGCACACATTTCACGCCAATGATGAAGTACAGAAACTTGGGTGCAAAGCATTACATGTGCTGTTTGAGAGAGGTATTTAAAAATGTTAACTTCCTTATTTTGAAATATGTAAAAGAAAAAGGGCATGTCCTGGGAAGACTAAAATATAACTTAATGAGAAAAATATATCTAAAATTTTACTGTTTATAATTGAGAATTGTTTTTCAAGAGTAAATAATGGTGTTAATTCAGAAATATTGCTTATTTCTGTGGAGTGAATTTCATTCATGAGCTATAAATCATGCAACTGTAGTAGACTTTCTTCTATTGCTTAACAAGGGATAAGGTTCACTTTGAAAACCAAGAAGAAAAATAAAACTGTTAAGTCAAGCGTAGTTTAAAATTGGGTTTATAACATGAAGTCACTGCCAGAGTTTTAGAAATTGCTGAAGGCTTTGTGTAAAGAACCAGGAGGTCACAAAATGTCCCTTAGGAAAAGATTAATATATATTTCATAGCATGGCACTGAGACTGATGACAGATTATCACATATTTTAGAGTTGGTTGGAAGCTTTGTTAGTCCTTCTACTAGCTTGATGAGGAAGTGGGTTAGAAAAGTGAGCAACTTGCCTGTGGGCACATAGCTAGGTTCAGTACAATTCAGTTATTACTGTTTTTTGAGTCCCTTTTGCATCATTATGAGAACCAACAGTGCTAGAGGGTTAGATAAGAATGATTTACGCAGGTTCTGTTTTCAATATCAGTTTAGCACTCTGATCTCTGTCAGCTCTGATGCTGTTTAATTCCCTGTCTTATGCTAGAAGGACTTTCCACAACTTATAGTGGAAACTTATAGATAATTACAGTACATTTAAGAAAAAATGGATCAGAAAAATGGATAAAGGGAAACTAGGAAGCTAGGATAAGTTTACTGTTTACTTACGGTCCTGCATATTTGCAAAGGAGGGCCAGAAATTTGGCTCTTTGCTTCCTATCTGGCAAAGAAAAGAAATAAGCATCATTGGTTACACAGTTTCTTGAGATAAAAATAAACATATTACTCAGGAGAAGCAGTCTTTCACAGGAGACCTGAGAAAATCCTCCCATGGTTTTCTCTGGATGAGATGATAAAGTATGCAGGCACATTTTGCAAGAAATACAAAGTGTAGTTCAGTGAAAGTGACTCTATCAATAGTCAGAACAGCATGAGCCTGGGACCCAGTTCGTTAATGATCAGGCTTTTTGGGGAATCGTTTACTTGTAAACAAGGAATAAGAGAACTTCGAGGTTGTTTTTTTTTAAGTGTTACATCTTGCGATCAAGTTTTTTTTATAAGAATTGGGCAGGATAAGGCTTGAGATTCTCTTGTTTTGCAGGGCCTGTAATTTTCTGTGTTGCAGTTTTGGGGCAAATTCTTATTCATGAGGAAAGGCTATCATCATTCTTTTACCAGAATTGTGGGGCCATTCCAGGGCTGATGGAGATGGACCAGGGAATGTTAGAGGAAGCCTCCTACTCAACTGAAAGCTCATCAGTGCCAACAGTATTAAGATCACAAATGCAGAATAGAAAAAATTCTGATATTTCCAGGAGTATGAAGATCTACAAGACAGTAATTTAGCAAAGTGAATTTTTAAGAAATTATTTAATAAAGTTAATTTTCAAAATTTAAAAATAGGCTGCAGAAAGTACTTCATAAAATGGAAAAGTTCTCTGATATCTTTCATTAATTAAATAAATCTAACCAATTTCACATATTATCTGGTCACATTGATATACAATTGAAAAAAAAATTAATGTTTTCAAAAGACTGCTGCATTTTCTAACATTTTTGTCAGTACCATTCTAAGATAAATAAACCAAATTTTTATACGTTTTCAAGGTTCCCATCTAGTAAAATGACTCCAAATCGAACTCACTGACTTGATCAAAAGCCTTTAATTGTGAAAATTAATAATGACACTTTTTAATCTCTGATGGAAAGCTGTTAAGACACAGTATTTCAAAGTCTTAATTACTTGCCATTTGCTGAAGCTTACAACTTTTGAACTGATATAGTCAGCTCAGTGTTCCTTCATCAGTCTGACATTAATAAACCCTCATTTTTAAGTCTCATGAAATGTTTATTTCCAGTAGGGCATCTTTATTTGCACTGGCAATTTTTCTCTAAACTCTTTCAAAAGAAATTGTAAATATTTTTGTTTATCTGAGAAATGTTTGGTGACTAACATGTTTCCAGTTTAAAACATGAATTAAAATAGGTCAAAATGAGATTATTTTAACAGTAATACCTTGCTGTCCCCTTACAAAATTCTTAGGAGGGGTTTTTTGCAGACACATTTTAATTTAATTAAATTTGCTGTGTTTCTACATCTATCTTGAGTATATTTTTGAGTAAACTTTTATTTCATTTTAAGCTTATTCAATATTTTTGTCCTTCATTTTTTAGTTTCTGAGGAACAACTGATTGAATTTGTTGAGAACAAAGATTACATGACATTGCTAACTGCATTAAAAAATTTTAAAGATGAAGAGGAAATTGTGCTTCATGTACTACACTGTTTACATTCCTTAGCAATTCCCTGTAAGTACCCTGTACACATGATTTGTTTTTTGTATGTGAAAAATTACAGTGTATCTCCTTTCTAAATGTGTTTTGAAAATACATATTATTTGGAGACTTGTGGGTGCTGAACTCATTCATTCATTTATTTGTTTAATTAATTCTATCTACTGAGACTGTTGGGAGAAGGGCCTGGCAATCCACTCCCAACGCAATCCCGAAACAGTCAGCCATTGAAAACCCTGTGAGGGTCGCTATGAGTCGGATACCGACTCGACGGCACCTAACAACAACAACAACAACAACAACAACAACTGAGACTGTGCCTGCAGCCATAGCCCTGTGGCATCCGATCCTGTCAGATCTCGGAAGCTAAGAAGGCTCAGGCCTGGTTAGTACCTGGATGGGAGACTGCCTGGGAACACCAGAAGCTTTAGGCTTGGGAGAAGGACCTGGCAACCCCCTCCCAAAAATCAATCTGCCATTGAAAACCCCATGAACAGCAGAGAAGCTGCTGACAATAGTGTTTCCCCTGTTGTACAGAGGGTCACTATGAGTTGGATACCGACTTGACAGCACCTAACAACAACAACAACAACTGAGACTGTGGGCTGGGGGATTAGCTCAGTTGGTAAAGTGCTGCTCTGTACTCTCTGAGGCCCTGGATTTGATCCCCAGCACTGCAAAATTTGGAGAAGGATGTGGCAATCCATTCCCAAAGCAATCCTGAAACAATCAGCCATTGAAAATCCTATGAATAGCAGAAAAGCACTGATATAGTGCTGGACATTGCATAGTGTTGGGTAGTGTATGTACATTCTGTTGTACATAGGCTCACTATGAGTTGAACCTGTCTTGAGGGCACCTAACAAGAACATTGAGACTATATTGCAGCTGGTGCTAGGCTTAGTGCCTACAGTCATATCACCCTCGTGTCCAATCCCATCTGATCTCAGAAGCTAAGCAGGGATGGGCCTGGTTAGTCCTTGGATGGGAGACTCCCTGGGAATATGGGATATTGTAGCCTTGGGAGAAGGACATAGCAGTCCACTTCTGAAAAAATCCTCTATCAAAAACCCTATGAATAGCAGAGAAACACTGAAAGTAGTGCCAGGTATTGCACAGTGTCAGGTAATGTTTTGTACATAGAGTCATTATGAGTGAGACCCCACTCGATGGCACCTAACAAAAACTAGGCTTGGTACTGAGGAAACAATAGAGAATAACATAAACATGATCTTTACTTCTTCAGAGCTCTTGGTACAATAGGGGCTATAGATAGGCATTATAAGTCAAGTGATGGTCAAAGTACCTAGAGTTATGAGAACAAATAAGGAGTGAGGCAAGATCTCTTGGAAGAGGCTTTCATGATGAAGAGAGCTTTGTGTAGGGGAGGTGAGAGGTGAAGTGGGAGTGCAGACAAAGTGTTCAGGCAGTGTACATTGTGAACATAAAGATGTGGGAGCAAGAGAGAGCACAGTGCATTAAAAAAGTTGAAAGTAGCTCAGTAATCTCTGGGTTTATGAGTGTACATGTGTGCTTGTTTGTATGTGTGCATGCACATGCGCACATGCATATGTATTTCCAAATATCTGCTTGGGTTGCACTGATGGAGGTGGGGAAGGGTTTGGTAAGAGTCAGTGGATGAGGCTGGATATATGGAGTGAGGTCATGAAGGGCCTGAAATGGTTTGAAGTTTATTGTGATTCTTGGTTAGCATTTTGGTACTGCTTTAAAACTGAGTCACTTTTTTCCCACAAGAAAAGTACAGGTTAGAAGAAATTAATTGCTACATATGCTATCAATGATCACAAATGGCCTGAAATAGGTTTCAGATTAGGTTTTGTTTTGCAACTGCACAATAACATTTCATATTTTATATATTACCTGTGTGAGTTTTCACAGGATATACATATATATGGAAATAGTAATATTTTCATTCTCACACATGTAAAGCTTTTTTGGGGATTAAATGAGTTACATAGTGTGAGAAATGTAGAATACTGCTTGGTGGTCTAAAATCATTGACAGCACAATCGCATCATATGTATTTTATATGTATGCCATCTGTTGTGTGAAGTACCTGCAGCAGTAGCACTGTGGCTTCAGATCCCGTCAGATCTTGGAAGCTAAGCAGGGTCAGGTCTGGTTAGTACTTGGATGGGAGACCACCTGGGAACACCAGATACTGTAGGCTTGGGAGAAGGACCCAGCAACCCACTCCCAAAAATCAATCTGCCATTGAAAACCCTATGAATAGCAGAAGTACTGACAGTAGTGTTTCCCCTGTTGTATGTAGGGTCACTCTGAGTCGGCCACCAACTCGATGGCATCTAACAACACTCTGTTGTGTATATCATTCATATGTAGTTTCAGATGCGGAAATCAGTATGGCAGCCTGAAGATGTGAGATTTCATGGTAACAGGGTCAAAACTAAGTGCCCTTATGAAAAAATGCCATTCTTTGTGATGTTTATAAAATCGCAGAATTTTTCTTATCCACAGGAAATTAAACAGTTGAAAGTGGATGAGGTTGAATAGTAACAATAGAGAATGGCCTTACTTTATTTTTCTTTGAGTCATCACTGCCAACAAACTGAATATATTCTTCATTGTACTTTTCCTGGGTTATATTAATTCCTTATTTATTTATTTTGGGCTGGCTGCTTTTGGAATTCATTGTTTTCTACCCACATCTGACATAACTCCAGTTAAAAATCTGTTGATTCATAATGCAAAGGTCACATAAAGTAACAGCAAAAAATAAAGAAATCAAGAGGCTTAAACATTTATTTCACATTAAAGGCTTTCAATTTTAGAGCAAATGGTATCTGCTGTTCTGAGACACAACAGGTAATTGTTTTAAGCGGTTGTTTCCTTTCATTTTTTGGTATTTTAAAATATGGTTTAAACAGTAAAATTATTTTTGGGAAAATAGTTGGTTAGTCTCAACTGTGATGAAAAAAAATGTTTTGCAGGTTTTTTCTTCTTTTTTAGAGAATAGTCAGCATTTCATCAGAGATGTGTTTCCTTCACCTGGGTTCATAGCTCAGTTTCTCCCAGTGGGTTCTTTCCTTCCTTTTTGTTTCACTTCTGTTTGTTCCTTAGTCACATATTTTAATATTATCCCTCTTCTCTTTCTCACTGCTTTCCTCTATCTTTCTTGGAACCTTTAGGAAGCTTGATTTTGCTGTCTCTCATATTGACTATTCTTCTGGAATGGAGGAAACAGATCATAGCTGATTTTAGGCGTTCTATTATGTGAAACAGGCCTGGGGTTTAGCTCAGTTGATAGAGTGCTGCTCTGTACTCTCTGAGACCCCATGTGTGATCCCCAGCACCACAAAAAGGGGAGAAGGACCTGGTAGCTCACTCCTGAAACAATCCCAAAACAATCAGCCACGGAAAACCTTACCAATAGCAGAGAAGCACTGACATAGTGCCATGCACGGCACAGTGTCGGGAATGTTTCGTTCTGTTTTATAGAGTGACAGCACCTAATAATAACAACATTATGTGAAACAATCGTGATTTTCCTTGTGTCAGTGTGAGGAAAGAAACAATGCAAATGCCATTGTACAATGGCCTCATTAGGAAATAGCCTCCAAATTTGTTTATTTAAAAATAAATGGCCAGTTTTAGACTTATATAAAAACGTGAGTTTCTCTTTTTATCTTAAAATTTTAAGCCAAGAAATAAGACTAAAGCAAATTTCCCTGAATGCCAAAAATGAGTGCCACATCTTTTTAATATTAGTAATGAGCAGTATAATATCTTTATAGCTATTTGATGGAACATATTTAAATTTGGAAATGTAACCATTTTGATGCCATATATTTATCCTCTATATAAGATGCTTGTATGCATATTTGAAAGGAGAAAATTGTTACTTTATTAGTAATTATGATTTCTTTAAATTTAGGCAACAATGTTGAAGTCCTCATGAGTGGCAATGTCAGGTGTTATAATATTGTGGTAGAAGCCATGAAAGCATTTCCTGTCAATGAAAAAATTCAAGAAGTGAGTTGTTGCTTGCTTCGTCGGCTTACCTTAGGTGAGTTATAATTCTGAGTTAATTTATTATCACGACCCATGTGGTTTAAGTTTATATTGCATGTATATATTGTATAGTGATGAATGAGAAGTATATTGACATACAGTGGATGGAAATATAGAGCAGCAAGTTGTTACACCATGATTTGATGGAATTTTAAAAGCAGTGGTAAAAATATATGTGTGGAATATAAGAGAAAACGGAATCATTTTCTGAAGAAGTGATTTATAAGTGACTTATTGTTAGGGCTTTCTTTTAAATATAATAATGTAACAGTTGTTACCTACAAAAGAGTAAGTGTAACTTATGTAGAAAATGTGAAACAAAGCAAAGAATTCACCACCAGACTTAAGTGTTAGTGTATTAGCAGGGCTTGAAGACTGTTTTCCTGTCCTTGCTTTCTCTATAAAGATGTAATAGTCTCCAGAATTTTAGGCACATTAATCTTTTGCTTTCTAGTTATACTTTTACTGCATTTGCATGTTTCCTTAAGCAAAAAATGTTAATGTGTGTTTGGTTTATTTTTGTGTGCATGTTGTTGTTAAAACGGAATCATACTGTATGCTATCTTCTGTAATTAAAAAAATTCTGCTGTGCTTATAAGACTTATAAATATTTTTGCATGTAGTTGTACAAGCTATTTTATTATATGTGTATAGGACAATTTATCTGCTTTTCTATCCATGTACATTTGGGTTTTTCTTGTTTTATGCTATGGCTGTGTGTGTTGCTATGAAATAGAAGTGTGAATACTTTTCCAAATATCTCTTTGCCCTTCCCACTTTGTGAAATACACCATCTATCTTTTGTCCACTTTCCCACAGGATGGGCTTTTTAAAATTGATTCACAGATTCAGGATAATAATGTTTGATGGTTAATTATATGTATGAAAAATATTGTCTCTTAATTTTTATGTTTTCACCATCTTTATGGTACCTTTTATAATATAGTTTAATCAGTTGCTTTGTTATTTATCCATTTTTTGTGTATCTTGCTAAAGAAATCTCTCCTCTCTCTAAGATAATAAATATATTCTCTATATTTTCTCAAAATTTTCTCATTAAAATATTAAAGCATTGCGATATTTTTGTAAGGTAGGAATCCCATTACCCCCTCTTTTTCATTTAAATATGGAGAATAAATTACCATAGCAACCTAATTTACTATATGGTTAATCCATTTCCCACTGGTGTGGCATACCATGTACAATGTGTTTCTATTCCGACTGTTCTGTTGAATTGGTCAGTTTGATTTGTGTGGATCGAAGTCATATGCCTTAAATTACTTATAGTTCTATAAGACTTGATATCTGACCACACATTCTTCTTCTAGTTTCACATCTTGGCTTTTTTGCTTGGACATTTATTGTTCCATATAAATTTTTATCTATCTATCTATCTATCTATCCATCCATCCATCCATCCATCCATCCATCCATCTATCTATGCAGCACTGAGGGCCAAAACTTAGCACCTGTACATACTTTGCAAGTGCTCTGCCACTGACCTGCATCCCCAGTGCCTCTTTTATTTTTTAAATTGAGACAGGGTCTCACTATACAGGCTGCCTTTGTCCTCGAACCTGTGATCCCCCTGCTTCCACCTCTTGCATTGCTGGGACTATGGGTGTGCATCTCACACCCAGCTCCAAACAGATTTTAGAATTAACTTGCTGAGTTCAAAACTCTGATGGAATTTAAGAAGAACATTAAAATTTCTTCCATACAAGTCTTGCACACTTGGTTAGTTACTCTTAGATTCCTTATTTTTTTGTTACTATTGTTAGCATCATCTCTTTTAAATAGATTTTTGAACCACATGTGCATGAGGAAATGCAAGTCATTCTTTGTATATCAATCATATCTATCTAACTTTTATTATTTCTGACAACTTGTTTATAAATGCCGTTCTCTATGTTAGTTACGTAAGTTGTGAATAAGGATGGTCTGAGTCCTTCCTTTTCTCTTATTATACCCTGTATTTCATTTCCTGTCTTCTTGCATGATCCAGAATTACTAGTACAATGCTGAATAGAAGCAGTATAGGTATCCTTGTCTTGTTTTTGATTTTAAAGAGAAAGCTTCTAATATTCTTTCATCTAGAATAATGCTTATGGTAATGTTTCTTTTTTAATTTTTAAAATCTTGTTTGTGCGAGAGAGCTTTTATCAAGTTAAGAAATTTCCTTCTGTTTCTTATCTGCCTTTGTTTTATATGTGAGCTTTTAAAAATAGTCACAGATGAACATGGAATTTTATTAAATAACTAAAATATACATAAAGATTTTTCCTTTTATTTTGATAATATGGAATTAAATCTATAGATTTTCTAATACTAAACCTCCTTGCACTTCTGCAATAAATTCAACTTGGTCATTTCTTAGATTTAGAAAATATATTTCTAAAAATCTCTTTTTATTTTCACATCTGCCGGTAATTTTTGACTGCCCTTTGTTTGCTTTTGTTTTTTCTTTCTGCTCCTTTATTTACTTTAAAAATATCTTTTATTTCTTTAATTATTAACATATAGTTATTTTGTACGCTGTATCTGATACCTCCAATATAGGATATTCTTGGAAGTCTCAAACCACTGTTTCTGTGCCATGGCAAGTCAGTCTCAGAGCCTTGTTTTCTTGTACTCTTGTGAGTTTCTTTTGGTTGAGCTTAATGTCTGAGCATCCTGAAGACCCGAACTGCCCCTGCTCCTCCAGACATGTTTGCCAGGTGCCAGAGCACAGGGCTGACCTGGAAGCATTTTATGATCTATTAAGATCAGGCTTTATGTGGAAGACTCCGGCTGAGCTACCCTCCCTTGGAGCATAGCAGGCTAATCTGTTGACTGCAGTACCAGAATTACTGCTTTTCTGTAAGACTGTCATATGTCCATTTTGCTTTCAGCTCACATTCCTTGTTTCAACTCCCCGTTGAACTCCTCCCCTCCACCCCTTCCCCACCTGTCCTCCAACATATATACCTTGAATATTTCCTTGATATTTTTGTGAGCAGAACAGTGCACTAAAAAGTGAGTGGTTGATGAATAAAAAGGATTATTATATGTTGGAAATTATTTCTGATGACCTTTCTCTGAAAGGATCACCAGTAATATTTTGTACAATTATTGTTGTTAGGTGCTGTCAAGTCAGATCCAACTTATAATGACCTTAAGTACAGCAGAATGAAGCAATACCCAGCATTGTGCCATGCAGACAATCTTTTTATGTTTGAGAGCATTGTTGCAGACACTATGATTTTTCTCATTTTGAGTAGTGCCCTCTCAGCAAAAGGAGTGCCAGGAGATTTACTCCAAAATTATTTTTGTTGTTAGGTGCCCTCTAGTCGGTATCCAACTCATGGTAACCCTGCGTACAACAGACGAGACACTTGTCAGTGCTTCTCTGCTGTTCACAGGATTTTCAGTGGCAGATTGATTTTTGGGAGTGGGTTGCTGGGTCGGTCTCCCAAGCCTATAGCACCTATTGAAGTACTGACCAGGCCCGACCCGGCTTAGCTTCCGAGATCTGATGGGATTGGATGCCACAGGGCTACAACTGCAGGCACTCCAAAATTAGGATTATTATAATAGGCATTTAGCTTTTTATTATTACAATTTTGAGGGAAAAAATCGCCATTCATTTGAAATAACTAATTTTCATGATTTTATATTTCTACTTCTACAGCATTAGATCCCTTGTGTGATTTGGGAATTGATTTTAGCATTGGGAAAGCTCCTAGATAGATTCAACTAAAATGAAATTTTAAAAATTGAATTCTGTTTCTTCTGCAACACTTTAACTTCTTATTTCTTTCCTTGATGAGCATTTATTTAATGACATTTGACACAACTATAAGATATGAGTATATAATGTCTTAATATTTGCACACTTCTTTCATAGTTTCTAAAGTAGTTTCATATAATTTTTTTTGGATCTAGGATACAACCTAGGAGGTGGGATGCTGTTATTATTATCACATTTACAGATGCAGACCTATGGTTCAGCAAGTCTTTGTATCTTATCCAAGATCATGTAGCCAGTAAAAGGTGAAATCAGGCCGAGAACCCAGATTTTTGCATCACTCCATGGTTACTAGAGCCTTGGGAGGGGAGGAAAAAGGGAGGGAAGTATTGGAGAATGTTAATCAATGGGTATTAAGTTATAGGCATATAGGAATAACCATTTCTGGTGTGCTTTTGCACAGTAGGGTGACCACAGGTGACAATAATATACTGTATATATCAAAAGGCCAGTAAAAACAAGTTTGGATGTTTTCACTATAAAGCAATGATAAATGACTGGGCATGGTGACTCATGCCTATAATCCCAATGACTTGGGAGGCAGTGGCAGGAGGATCGTTAAGAATAATTTCTTATTTTTGATAATTATTACTACATGAATAAATTGGTATATTAGTAACTTCTCAAAGATGATTTGGTTCAAATAACAGCATAATTAAACCTTAAAAACAAATATCTTAAATGATAAAAGGGTTTTTGTTCTGGTGTCTTGGATGACTCTGCAAACTGATATCTAACAATTAGGTTGAAGATGCCCGTTAAGGGTTACTGGTATAACTGAGGTAGGAGGATTGTGATTTCAAGACTAGCTGGAGCTATATAGTGAGACCTTGTCTCAAAAACAAAAATACAGAATGAAACAACAGAAAAGGACTAGGATGTGGCTCAGTGGTACAGCAGTTGCCTAACATACGCATGGCCCTGGGTTCAATCACCAGCCCCTCAAAGAAGAAAAAATAAATGTTGTACAGAATCTTTGTGAAATGACTCTCCAAGATTCATGATCACTAAGGGCTGGGGAATGTGTGCTTGGTTGGTGAGTGTGCAAGAGGCTGGAACCCAGGAAGGTGTTGATTAAGGAGGGCTATTTCAGGTTATTCTGCCCTTCAATTTTGAGGCTGTTGATTAATATTTATGGGAGAAGGACCTGGCAATCCACTCCCAAGGCAATCCTGAAATGGTCAGCCACTGAAAACCCTATGAGGGTCGCTATGAGTCGGATACCAACTTGACGGCACCTAACAACAACAACATTTCAGGTTATTCTGCCCTTCAATTTTGAGGCTGTTGATTAATATTTAGTTTGGGCTTCAGACTTTTCATAATACAGAATCTTTTCCATTTCTGTTTTTTATCTCAGAGATCATTTGATTATAATTATAAATGAATAAGTGTTTTATTCTTTTGTTGTTGTTTTGAGACAGGGTCTCATTGTATAGCCCAGGCTGGTCTGGAACTTGCTATGTAGACCAGGCTGGCCTTGAACTTGTGTTGCTCCTTTCTGCCTCAGGCTCCCAATTGCTGGGATTACAGGTGGGCATCACCATGCCTTTCTTTTAGAAAGAACTTGGTGATTTTTAATGAGTGACAAATAAACTAAATGAAAAGAGGCACGTATTTCTGGAATATAAATTCTTTCCTCATAAAGATTTAGATTTTTGGATATTATGTTAAAATTCTCAGAAGAACGGATGTAAAAAGGTATGGGACTTCTTCCTGGCAAGGGTTGTTGTTGCTGTTGTTAGGTGCTGTCCAGTCAAAGTCTGACTCATAGCAACCCTTTGTACAGCAGATTGAAACACTCCCCGGTTCTGTGCCTGGCACATGATCTTATTTATGTTTAAACCCATTGTTAAGCCCATTGTTGCAGACACTATGTCAGTCCATCTGGTGGAGGGTTTTCCCTTTTTTGACTGGCCTGCCACTCTCCCAAACATGATGTCTTTCTCCAGGGATTGGTCTCTCCTGACTACATGTCCAAAATATGTAAGACGTAGTCTAGCCATTCTTGCTTCCAAGGAGCACTCTGGTTGCACTTCTTCTAGGACAGATCTATTGTTTTTTTTTGTGTGTGTGTGGTACTGGGAGTTGAACCCAGGGCCTCGCACTTGCATGCTCTGCAAGTGCTGGACCACTGAGCTGCACCCTTAGCCCTTTTTTTACTTTTTGAGACAGGGTCTCACTAAGTTACATAGACTGCCTCTGGTATCAAACTTGCAATCCTCCTGTCTCTGCCTCCCAAACTGCTGGGATTGCAGGAGTGTACCACCGTGCCCGGCTGATCTGTTGGTTCTTTTGGCAGTCCATGGTATATTCAGTAGATGTCTCCAGCACCATAATTCAAAAGCATCAATTCTTCTCCTGTCTCCCTTGTTCAATGTCCAGCTTTCACAACCACATGATGCGACTGAAACCCCATGGCATGAATCTGGCGTACCTTTGTCTTCAATGTGATATCTTTGCTTTTCAATATTCTAAAGCGATCTTTTGCCACAGCTTTTCCTAGAGCAATGTGTCTTTTGATTTCTTGACTGTTGCTTCCATGGGTGCTGATTATAGAGCCAAGCAAAACAAAATCATGGACGACCTCAATCTTTTCTCCATTTATTGTGAAGTTGCATACTGACCCAGTTGCAAGGATGTTTGTTTTGTTGATGTTCAGTTGCAATCCATACTGAAGGCTATGATCTTTGACCTTCATCAGTAAATATTTTAAATCCTCTTCACTTTCAGCAAGCAGAGTTGTGTCATCTGGGAAAGGTTAGAGGTGATGAAAAATTATGTTTTTTTTTCCCTAAGATCATCATAAGTAAGATAAAGTAATGGTAAGTGCCAATCAGTTTTCTTAGCAGTGTTCCTTTAAGCAAAAGAAGGGCATTTGAGCAAAGGGTTTAATGATGGAGAGTTTTTAAGATTTCCATCTTTTGTTGTTGTTAGGTGCAGTCAACTCAGTGTCTCATAGCGACACTACATAAGACAAGCGAAACACTATTGTCAGTGCTTCTCTTCTATTAATAGGGTTTTCAATAGCAGATTGATTTTTTGGAGTGGGTTGCTGGGTCCTTCTCCCAAGCCTTCAGTATCTGGTGTTCCCAGGCAGTCTCCCATCCAAGTACTAACCAGGCCTGATCCTGCTTAGCTAGCTTTTGAGATCTGACAAGATTGGATGCCATAGGGCTATGGCTGCAGGCTTTCCATCTTTTGGAGAGCACAAAAATGAACTTATTCTGTATCATGAATATTATAGGCGAGTATAACTGACATCTCATTGTTTCTGTTTGATGGCATGAGGGGTCAAATGCACAAAGCTAATAGAACCCAAACTTGTATCATTAATTTTGCTTATTTGCATTCATTATTTAAGATCATTAAATGGCAGCATGAACAAAAATTTCGAAACTTTTTTCAATGATATTAAGATATTTTAAGTAAATATATGTTTCATATAAGTAAGGTATTCATCCTTACTCAAACTTACTGATGTAAATGCTATTATATAATTAAAGGCAATTTCAGTTCCATGGGTGAGAATTTCATGTTTTGCTTAACTTTTAGGTAACTTTTTCAATATCTTGGTATTAAATGAAGTGCATGAGTTTGTGGTGAAAGCTGTGCAGCAGTATCCAAAGAACGCAGCGTTGCAAATCTCAGCACTTGGCTGTTTAGCATTCCTCAGTAAGTAAATTTGCTCAAAAGGGTTGTGTTTTTCTTTTTCGTGGTGGTGCTTGGTTTCAAATCCAGAGCCTTTTGCCTGCTAGGAATGTGTTCTGCCACTGAGCTACATCCCCAGCCCTAGAAAGGGAATTCTTTTGAGTGCATTTGATGTTAAACGTTAACATTATATCAAGAGACTCACATGCAGAGAAGGAAGGATTTAATATCCTTTCTATCCTAATGTGTTGCATTTTCCAATAGAGGATCTTTTCTAGGGAACTGATGAGTATAGGCATTCTAGTTCGTCGAGTTTTGTTTTATATCCTTGGTTTAGTTTTGTCATAAAAGCTAATCATTTCAAATAATTTTCCATTAGTCTATTAGATTTTTTAGTACCCTGTTTCTTATTTTATCATTTCTGTGCATGGGATGGCAGTATTATATGGTGTTAAAAGTTAGTTAAAAGTTGCTTTATGATTAACCAAGGCTTCTACTAAAGAAGATTCACTATGTTGATAACATTTCAAAAATATGGGCTTAGACTTGGCCATTCAAATTGTCAGTAAATTTTATGTGCATAGAATATATATGTATATATTTATTTTTAATTTCTTTTCAAGCTGAGACCATTTTCTTAAATCAAGACTTAGAGGAAAAGAATGAGACTCAGGAGAATGAGGAGGAGGAGGACCAAGATAAATTGTTCTGGCTGGAAGCCTGTTACAAAGCCTTAACGTGGCACAGAAAGAACAAGCATGTGCAGGTTGGACTCTTATAAGTATTGGAGTTGTTCAAATTATGTTTTTCAATGATTTATATTTTGATGTTTCTTTTTTTTTCTCCCCCAATCCAGGAGGCTGCATGCTGGGCACTAAATAACCTCCTTATGTACCAGAGCAGTTTGCATAAGAAGATTGGGGATGAAGATGGCCAGTCAGTAGTTCTGATTTTATACTGATTTTTTATAACTTTTACATCCCTTCTTCTGAGAATTTTAACACAATATCCAAAAATCTAAACCCTTTGGATTTCAGTTATATTTTTAATTAATACATGTAAATTTTCATTTCTAATTTCATAAATTGGAAATATTTCTGATGTAGGTATTTATGTCTTAAGTGTTATTACATATTAGTAGTTGGTATAAAACATTTTTATATCATTGGCTTCCATAGTTATACAAGGTGGTGTATTTGAGTTACTATTGAGGGATTCGGAATTAAGAATCCTTCAGTAATTTGTGAATCATGGAGAAAGAATCCTTCAGTTTTCTGGCTGACCATGTAAAAATGGTATGCTAATTCACCTGAGATGATAGAAGTCACAGAGCCATCTGTGATTTTTTTGAAGAGGCTTCCAACAGGAGGCTGTGCAAGTTTCAGAAGACCAGCTCTCTCTCCACATGGCATAGACTATAGTCAGGAGTTTCATGTACATCAGATTTGTTTCCCACTCACAAGCCTGTCTATTCTGTGGGCAGGTGCTTAAAACTTATGCTCTTTGCTGTGGGTTTCCTCTGGGCTTTAAATACGAATAACTTAACTTAATGTAAATGTAAATAGTAATAATCTGCATTGCAAATCCTCACGCGCTATTTGCACAATGACCTACTGCCAATAAAGAGGGAATTAATGACACAGATGCTATTTAATTAAACATTTTCATTTTGAAAAGAAATAGTAATTTTTTGAAAACTGTATTTTAAACCAGCATCCAAATCATCCCACGTTGAACAGTCTTTTTAAGAGCTTAGGGTAGGGCAGACTCATGATGCAGTTTATAAATTTTAGTTCATAGCACATGTATTCCTCTATATTCATAGGAGGTCTTTAAAATAAATATATGACGAAAAGATTGTGTTATACAACTTTAAACTCCACTCTGCTTTACAATTTCTTTTTTTTTGTTTCTGTTACCTTCTTTTCCTGTTTTATCTTTTCCCACCTAGTACCATTATACACAATGCTATGAACTATTGAGCTTTTTTCCCCTCTGCACTTCTTATCAGCTTTTGAAGAAACAGAGAAATATTAATTTATTAGTATTTAATAGATTTGAATCTAATTTTAAAATATAAAATTTTAAACTATTCTTCACTATTGTAAATGGAGGTGACATAAAATATTGTATATAGGCCTTTATTTGTTGTTAGAGTTATTAGATAATGGTGAGAATTATTATTAAAAAGATTACCATTGAGATTTTGGTGAATTTTTGTAAGGTTCCCAGCTCACAGGGAAGTGATGCTTTCCATGCTGATGCATTCTTCATCAAAAGAAGTCTTCCAGGCGTCTGCAAATGCATTGTCTACTCTCTTGGAACAAAATGGTAAGGAGTATACCACATTTTTAATAAACGGAGAAAATGTCATAATATATTTTTTAATAAAACCTATATATTCTAAAAAATTCAAATATAGCTGACATGGATAGATTGATGAAATATAGATAAAGGATAAAGAATAAAATAAGTGTTATGATGTATACTCTTCTGATCTTTGTATGTACTTACACATGATATATATATTTTATATTTTTACAGAAATTGTAATATTTTAGACCCTTTTATAACCATATCTTATATTTTTCTTTTTCATGTTGATGTATTTTCTCATGTTATTATTTTTAATAGCTGAGAATTTTCCAATGTATGCCAGTATCCTGTTTTATGGACTAGTCTCTTGATTGACTTGTATCCAATGGGATGTTTTAGAACATGTGCTAAACATTAAGAGGTCACTGTTTCCTCCTCTTTTGCTTTATCCATGTGTTGCTGTTATTTTCTGAAGAAAACTATAAACATGTGACTGGGTGGTGTGGTATTTACCATCTTAAATTCTCTTAGAATTGTCTAGTATGAAATTTTTATGCTACGATTTTTCTTGAAAGTGGTCCTTCACTGTCATTCTTGTAAGTGGTATAGCTTTGCATGACTATGGAGAGAAAAATGGCTCATATACCTTTTGAAGGACTCTTGAGGTTTAAGATCATGGCTCAGGCTGCTTCAGATTGCTGCCACCATATACAGGAAATATTGCCAGAAAATCTTCAGGAAAAATTCATGATAAAGACATTGGGACTTGGCAGCACTTGCAGGATATTTTTACAGGGAGAAAAGTAGAGAAAGACACTGAAAAATTAATCTGAAGTAGAGAATAGGATAAGCACCAGCTACTAGTAGAGAACCTGGGTGGTGGCAGCGGTGTTAAATGCCATCAATGTCCAACTTGGAGTGACCCTATGCACAACAGATGAAACACTATTGTCAGTGCTTCTCTGCTATTCACAGGATTTTCAATGCCTGATTGTTTTTTTGAGAGTGGGTTGCTGGGTTCTTCTCCCAAGCCTCCAGCATCTGGTGTTCCCAGGTGGTCTCCCATCCAAATACTACCAGGTCCGAGCCTGCTTAGCTTTCGAGATCTGATGGGATTGGACACCATAGTGGTACAGCTGCAGGCAGAGAACCCAGGTAGAGTGAAAGAAATAAAGAAACCAGCTCATGCATGTTTCTTTATACTATTATTTAGGTCAAGTTAAGAGGAAAGTCATCCCTTCTTTCTTCTCCTCCTTTCTCACCCATCTCTCTATTGGTGCTTTAACAAAGGGCTGGGAGTGGAAGGGGCCCTGGGAAATAGACAGGGTTTACTCTGAACAGTAATGGATCAGAGTAGAAGTAGGAAAGGGAATTGCTTTTCTTGAATCTCTTGTATTCTTCTGTGCAGTTAAAGAGGTTTGGACAGGCATTTGACTGGAGAAAATGAGGACTGAATTTTTTTGCTTCTGTGTGGCTCCTTAGAGAAAAGAAAAAGTTTTCTTTTCTTTTTTTTTTTTTTTGCGGTACTGGGGGTTGAACCCAGGGCCTCGCGCCTGCATGCTCTGCAAGTGCTGGACCACTGAGCTGCACCTCAGCCCATTTTTTTTACTTTTTGAGACAGGGTCTCACTAAGTTATGCAGACTGCCTCTGGTCTTGAACTTGCGATCCTCCCGCCTCCGCCTCCCAAGCCGCTGGGATTACAGGCGTGCGCCACCACGCCTGGCCAGAAAAAGTTTTATATCTATGAACAATAAGGTATTGGTACTATAATTCTGAACCAGGTGGAAATCTCCTTTAGTATGCAAATACAGTAATCATAATTTTGTGAAATTTGGACTGGTTTTTCATTATGGCATCTGAGGATTGGCGATATTTAGAGTCTTTGTTCAGAAGCAGGTCCCTGTTCTTTCTAGTTCCTTGCTTCTTCATTCCTGGTTGCTTGCCAGATAAACTGTCCTCAGAATACCTTTGTATTGCCTTTGCCATTCTTCTCTGTTGTTAGGTGCCATTGAGTGAAGTCTGACTCATAGCAACTCTCATAGGGTTTTCTTTTCTTTTCTTTTCTTTCTTTTTTTTTTTTTTTGTGGTATTGGGAAGTTGAACTCAGGGCCTCACACTTGCATACTTTTCAAGTGCTGTACCACTGAGCTATGCCCCTAGCCCATGTTTTTGTTACATTTTATTTTATTTTTATTTTGAGACAGGATCTCACTAAATTATACAAATTGCCTCTGGCCTTGAACTTGTGATCCTCCTGCCTCTGCCTCCCAAATTGCTGGGATTACAGGCGTGAGCCACCAAGTCCAGCTCTCATGGCGGTTTTAATGACTGATTGTTTCAGGATTGTCTCAGGAGGGGATTGCCACATCTTTCTCCCATTCTTGAGGTGTTGAGGATCAAACCCAGGTACTCAGGGAGTGCAGAGCAGCACTCTACCAACTGAGCTAAACCCTCCCAACTCTCTGCCATTTTTCTTTAGTAGAATATTAAGCACTTCAGCAGCTCATTCACCAACCTCCATTGGTAACTTCTTATTGAAAGACAAATTGGGTATGTAGGTGTGGTATTTTAGACAAATCACTGGATTGGTACACAGAACTGGGTTCTTAGAAGCACATGGAAGCACTGGACTATAACCATCACTTGGGAAGCTGAAGCAGAAGGATAATGAATTTGAGGACAGACTGGACTACATAGTGAATCTCAAAACAAAACAAAACAAAATCAATCAATCAATCAACCAAACAACCAGCCAGCCAACCAACCAACAAACCAACCAACCAAACAAAAGAACTGGGTTTTTGGAACTATGGAGATTTTAAGGCCAAGGCTTCAACATTTTGTGTGATAGTTTTCTAGTTAAGTTACTATTTATTGAGCTCCTACCTTGTGCTAGACAATCTCCTAAGCACTAGGAGTATACCAGTTAAATAAAAGTCCTAGGCTCAAGGAGTTTAAACCCTAGTGGGGAATATAGATAATAAGGCTAACTAAAGTAGATGATATTTGAGCCTGCTCAGAAAAAAACTGAAGGAGAATTAGATACTTTAGGAGTCAGAGGAGATGAAATTGTGAATGGATAGCCAGTAAAGAAGGTAGCTGTTTAGTCAATCCCTGTTGGAAGGTACATATTATTATTTGCTGTTTAAAGCAGACCTTTTTATTTATTTATTTTCTAAAACAGAGTGGATAATTTCAAGAGTATAGCATGGGTACTGGTAAATGAGATAAAGTATAAAATGTTCTATAAACTAACTCTAAAGTGACTTCATGATGAATTTCCTTCTCCTAGGTCTAGTGCTTGCAATTTTTGAGTCACATATTGGGTTCCTTTTCAGGACAGAGATTTTTTAAGTGTGGTTAATTGTCTGCTTCTGGATTAGCTGTATTATCTGGAAACTATTTGAAAAATGTAAATTCAAGTGCCTCATACAGGTTTTGGCAGTTTTCAGGTTTTGGCAGTATTTTAGAATGTATGTATTACTTCTATTTATTTCTGTTTTGTCCTATCTTTTATTTTTGAGATTGACAATACTTTCAAAAAACTGAACTCATGTTAAAACTTTTTAAATTTCCTCTTTTTGCCACTTTCAAAGTATTGAATTACAGCAAGTAATGTTGCAATTGACATTTATGTTGAGCCTTGGAGACATACACGAGAACTATAAAGCAATGGACTTGTATTTAGTGAGGGAAGTTTATTATAAAGAAGGAAACTTATATAATACTTATTGCTGAAAAATAGTTATTTTTCTCCACATAATGTAAAAATCAGTTGTCAAGCTTATCTGTGTTTTCTAAGCTTTGACATTACTTTTTTTTAAAAATAATAAATGCAGTTATTTATGCTTTATGTCAGTGCTTTCTATCCCTTTGCACATGATGGCATATATAAAAATGACATGTTTGTACAGTCCACTGGGGTAAATGTACAAAGCAGCTCAAAACAACCCAGCCTGGTTCTAGCCCCTGGCCTTCCCCTGTCTCTCCACCAAGAGCTGAGGGGGTAGGCAGTATTTCCACACACCTGTGACTATTGCCAGTTCACTTGTGTCGAGTATACCTTGTGGGTCTTAGCTCTTATATAAGAATGGTTATTTTATGGAGTTGTTTTAAATACTAGAATGAAATTTAACTTTCATTCTTACTTTGGAGAGCATTATTTAGGTCCATTTTTCTGCAAAAACATTTCTTTTGCATGGACTGGGTTATGATGATTATATTAGAACCAGTCTACACACTGAATAAAAAATTTAAAACTGAAATCTTGATAAAGAATTAATAAATGGAAAATGGAGACTGGTATATATTTTTAAGCAATAGACATTAATGATCTTTAAGTTGCCAATGGAATATTGTTAGATGCTGTCACGTCAGTATCTGACTCATGGTGACCCTATGCACAACAGCCAAAACCTGCTTCTCTGCTGTTCATAGGGTTTTCAATGGCTGATTGATCTTTGGGAGTGAGTTGCCGGGTCTGTCTCCCAAGCCTGCAGCACCTGTTGTTCCCGGGTGGTCTCTCATCCAAGTACTAACCAGGCCCAACTCTGGTTAGCTTCCAAGATCTGATGGGATCAGATGCAGCAGGGCTGCAGCTGCAGGCAATGAAATATAAATTATATATATTCTTGTATATGCTTTCCTAGGAATTTGGACTATCTAAATATTCCACATCTTCCTGCAAACTTATGAACATGTGCTTTTCATTTTCCAAGTAACCTTAAAAATATCTTATAGTTAATTTCAGAAAAATCCTGTTGTCAAAAGGAATATACCTGAATGTTTTGGAGTTAATGAAGAGGCATATAGATTCTCCAGAAGTGGCTGAAAGTGGCTGTAAAATGCTAAATCATCTTTTTGAAGGAAGGTAATATAGAGTAATAAACTTATGCAGAATATATGGTATGGAGCCAGGTAGAATATCATTTCAAGATATCTCCAAGAATGAAAAGAAGAATATAAGGCATTTATAGTATAATCTCATATAGCCGATAGACATACTTTATCTGAACATTAAAGGAATGGCAGAGATTGTAGAAATATGGTGAAGGTTTGTTTTATGCTTCATACTTGGTGTTAAATACGTTTTGAAAAATGATAATTTTGTGGCACAACTTATAGCAATTTGTCAAGCTATTGTGTAAGTGCAAAAGATATAAAATTTAAAAATAAGCATACAGTTTCTAATTATTACTTCATATGAGTTAACTTTGGTTTCTCAGGGCTGAGGGTGTGGCTCAGTACTAGAGTGCTTGGCTAGTTTGATCCCACCACTGAAAACAAACAAACAAACAAACACCTTTGATTTCTCTTCCTGCTCTCATTCCTTGGCTATGGAAGCTTTTAATCATCTGTAGTCCCAGGCCAGTATGGTTAAAACCAAGTGTCTTGTTAGGGGCACACCAAACACCAGGTCTTTGTAATCTGGGATGGATGATGGTGGGACTGGACTGCTGGCTTAAAAATATCTATAAAAGACTGAAACTGAACTACATGCAGAAGATGCCTACTGCAGGGTGTATTCAGTACCTTTTTTCATTTCATTTAGTCAAAAAGTGTAAGGTAAATTTGGTATTGTCTGAGTAAATATTAAACAGAAAGAGGCTGCATAGGAAATAATCAAATGTAGAAAAATAAATAAGTAAATGATACAGATGTTGCAGCAAAAACTGATTTTGTGTCTTGGCTTCATCACTAATTTGAGCCAAATCTTTTATTGTTAAACTTCAAATTTCTGGTCTGTGAAAAGGAATCATAATAATAATTTCATAAGATGTAAGTTTATAATATAATGATTAAACAATTTTTATCAAAGGATTAGAATAATTCCTGGTGCATTTAAGAACTCAAATCATAGCAGTTATTAGTAACACTGTTATTAAGTGTGAATAAATGAAGTGCATATAGTATGATAAATTTTGTGTAGCACATCTACAGATTTATAAGGAATGATATCATGCCGTTTTTAACATCAGTCCAGCTAATCCTTTTATGTTTACACGTATCACATCTCTAAGTCACATTTCTCTTATTTAAATGTGCTTTCAAACATTGAAATGAAATGTTTATCTTAAATGTTGATTTTTATGGTTCTGGAAGTATGTGAAGTTTTATTAGTATAGGAGGGAACCCTTTAAAAAGGAAGCAGTAAACTATGGTGTAGGATTCCTTTGGTTCTGGCCAATACATTTAATGTTTCTAGGTGTTTTCTTATATGTAAAATTTGTACAGTTCCATTCCTGGAGATTCAGAGTAAGCTATAACAATATGTTGTCCCCACCACTTCAAATACTCATTACTTAGTTGTTGTTGGATGCTGTCAAGTTGGAGCCGACTCATAGCAACCTTATGTACCATAGAATGAAATAATACCCCACATTGTGCCATGCACACAGTCTTTTTATGTTTGAGCCGGTTGTTCCAGTCACTGCGTTTCTTCTCATTTTGAGTCATGCCATATTAGCAAATGGAGGACCCGGGGGCTTTACTCCATTCTTGTCATTAAGGTTGACTCTACTTGGAGGAGGCAATTCCTCCCCAGTAGCTTCTTGAATGCCTGCCAGCCTAGTTAGGCTCATTTTCTGGCACTGTATTTGACAGTACTTCTCTGCTTGTTGTTGTTGTTGCTAGGTGCCGTCGAGTCGGTATCCGACTCATAGCGACCCTCTGTGCAACAGGGGAAACACTATTGTCAGTGCTTCTCTGCTGTTCATAGGGTTTTCAATGGCAGATTGATTTTTGGGAGGGGTTGCCAGGTCCTTCTCCCAATGTTGTTAGGTGCTGTTGAGTCGGTATCCAACTCATAGCAACCCTCATAGGGTTTTCAATGGCTGACTATTTCAGGATTGCCTTGGGAGTGGATTGCCAGGTCCTTCTCCCGTTTTTGCGGCGCTGGGAATTGAACTCGGGTCCTCAGAGACTGCAGCGCAGTGCTCTACCCACTGAGCCAAATCCCAGCCCTACTTCTGTGCTATTCATAGAGTTTTCAACGGCTAATTGTTTCGGGAGTGGGTTGCCAGGTCCTTCTCCCTAGTCTAAGTCTGGAAGCTCAGCTGTAATCTGTCCACTGTGGGTTGGCCCTGCTAGTATCTGAAACACCCATGGCATAACTTTCAACATCACAGCAACATGCAAGCCCCGACGACACGACAAGCAGATAGATACTATTTAGTTGAGGAGATTGATAATGTAAACAGTTAATTACATTACAGTGTGATATAGTGTATGCACCACAAAGGCAGTGGTGCATAAAAGACACAGTGGTAAGAATGACCCCAGTATAACCAAAGAAAAGGAGGTTCTAAAGAAGGGATTTGTTTAAACTAGGACTTTATGGTAGAAAAGAGGGACTATATCTTGGTGACTGTGTAATCATGCCAGGAAAGGACACATTTTTTTTTTTAGGGGTGGGGGTGGTGCTGCGGATATAATCCACAGCCTTGTACATGCTAGGGATAGCTCTGATATGGGCAAGTTCATTTAATATGGCATCATGCAAAACAAAGACTACTTTATTGAAGTTCATAGTACCTACTAAAATCTAATCAAGTGACTTGTTCAACTTTAAAAGAAATAATAGTGTAAATACCTTAGTGAGACCAAGATTTTAACACAAACTAAACCTAATTAAAAATACCATGTAAGATCAAGGGATGTTAATCTGAAAGTAGCAAGTTGGTATGATGTAATGGGCCTTGGTTTAGGATTAGATAAGTTTGAATACCAGCCTAGGCTCTGTAACTTTCTACTAAAACGAGCTTGATATTTACCCTTCAACTACTTAAGTTCTTCATTTGGAAAGTAGGGATAATACCTACTTTTAGGGTTGTTGCCAATGACCCCTATGTAGAACAGAAGAAAATTGTTAGTTTTATGAAACTGGATAAAAGGATTCTCAGGGTACTTCGAATTCTACTTCTTGAAGTCAAAGTTTAACAAAAAACATCCAAAATTTTGTAGGCTCATGTTACTGAATTCAGATGCATTTTCATACAGCCTTTCCTGGTAAAATATATTGGTTCTATTTTCCTACATTTGTTTCAGTTTGTTATTTGTACAATTGAATTAGGTTATATTTTTAATAAAACATCAATTTTATATCTCCAGTAACACTTCACTGGATACAATGGCAGCTGTTGTCCCCAAAATAATAACAATTATGAAGAGTCATGAGACATCACTGTCAGTGCAGCTGGAGGCACTTCGAGCTATTTTACATTTTATAGTGCCAGGTAAGTTATGGAACTGATTGCAGGAAAAGAGAGCAGCTTAAAGGGAGTTTTGCCTTTCCATGAAATCAATATTCTGGACAAATCTTAAAGTACCAATTTCTGACAACCTAATGCAAATCCTTCTGCTAAACCAAAAATAAAAAGAGAGGATAAAGAATTCTGTGGAAGAGTCACTGAGATTAATTTACAAGAAAATTTAATAAGAATATTCAATAATGTATTTTATAAGAAATAGCTGTGATGTAACATACAGAAATTTTATCTCTAAGGAGAGTCTTCATCTTTGTTATTTCTCTTCTATCTCTACTGCCATCACTCAAGTTCAAGTTCAGTTTTTTTTCCTTGACTGAACTATGATAGTTGATGTTAGTTAACCTACTTTCATACCTCCTCTCTTGTTTTATTTCAGTCCTTTTATTTTACTCTGTGCTTAAATTGTTGTTGTTAGATGCCATTGAGTTGGTGTCCGACTCATAGCAACCCTGTGTACAACGGGTGAAACGCTATTGTCAGTACTTCTCTTCTATTCATAGCATTTTCAATGGCAATGCTTAAATTTGTTGTTCTTTTTTTAAGCATGTGGCTCTTATTCATTAACCTCAGTGGCTTCCCTTCCACCCTCCACTGTCTTTATATCTTGCTACCTTATTTGTCCTCCAAAGCTCATTTACACACCTGCTCCTGCATTCTTTCAACGAGTATTTATTAAGTACTTCTTGTGTTACAAACACTGTGATGCTGTTATGATTTGAAAGATGAATGAAAGAAAAGCATGACTGTAGGATTACAGAAGCTTAGAAGTAGCTTACTATAGCTTAATGAGCATGTTTTCTTTAAAAAACTTAATATTATTAGACAGCTTTTAGAAGACTTCTAATTAAGTGACATGCTCTCTACCATCATAATACTGAAACTCAATTTTTTTAAACTGTAATCGTAATAGCTCTTATGTGTTTCATTTCAAACCTAACCTTTTTTATGTTGTGTCAAAATAATGTTGACCTTTTCCTAGGTATCCTTTGTTGCATGCTGATCTTCTAAAATCTTATAGGAAAGCTTACTCTTGTAAAAGAGAGATTATTTACTATAGAAAATTCCTACACCATAAGTAAATTCTTGTTACATTATTTATGTATTTATTTGTAATACTGGGGGGTTGAACCCAGGACCTCCAATGTATTTTGCAAGTGCTCTACTACTGAGTTGCACCCCCAACTCCTTTTTTATTTTTTATTTTTATTTTGAGATTAAATTTCGCTAAGTTATACAGGCTGTCTCTGGCCTTGAATGCATGATCCTCTTGCTTTAGCTTCTTGAGTCGCTGGGATTACAGGCATGTGCCACCACACCCAGCTAGTTCTTGTTACTTTAAATTCAATAAACATCCATACATAGTGTATTTATTTTATAATGAATGGTGAAAATTTTTAGACTTCATAAAACTTGATGTTATTTCTTTGATAAGGAATCACTTATTAGCAAAAATTAAATGTATATTGTTGGGTAGATTGTGATAAGTTATTTTATTTTTTATTTTATTTTTTACGGTGCTAGGGATGGAACCTAGGGCCTTACATATGCTAGGCAAGTGCTATACCACTGAGGTACATCCCCCAGCCAAAATTATGATAATTTTAAACAAGTGACAATTTTTTTTCATCTTAAATGCTTATGAGAAAAGTATGCATTATTTATTTAATTTTTTTTTATTTAGGTATACCAGAAGAATCCAGGGATGAATCTCAACGTAAACTAAGTACAGTTAAAAAACAGTGTTTCAAGAACGATATTCACAAACTGGTCCTAGCAGCCTTGAACAGGGTGTGTTGAACATAGGTTTTCTGTCTTTATACTGTTAAGTAGAATATGAAGCTTGGGGAACTAGGGTGCTTTTTTAGTGTAAGTTTTCTATCTGCTGTTTACTATGATAGTAGGAAGTCATGTGGTTAGACCACAGGTAACAATAGGAATGTGGGGGTAAAGAGATACATGCTAAGTGAAGTTTGGTAAAAATATGAATATCATTACCTACAGACTTAGACAAGTTTCTTTTGATTGCTAGTAACATAAATTTACACAAGTTTGCTCAGTTAGGACAACCAAAAAGCAAGGTGTGCATATAAATTCCATGAGTGAGGTCATGATCTCTAGCTGATGTTTTCTCTCTCTTTTCTCTCTGGCTGCTGACCTTTCCTTTATGGTCCCCTGATAAATGCTTCAGCTCACAGAATTATACAGGCAAAACATTAAAATCTTTGATTCCCTTGCTTATTTTCATTGTTTTCCTCAGAGATAACCTCTGAAATGGTTTGGTATGCGTTGTTTCTTTCCAGTGTTTAGTCATTTACATATCTATGTACATTTGTGATTCTCATTAAAATTAAAGTATCAGTAAGTCATATGAAGTATAAAAAAGAAGAGTGGAATTACATTAGTATTTTGCAATGCAAGAGGTATTGATCTAATTAAGATAATTGGAAGTTTAACGTAAGGTGAATTTGTTCTTTATGAGGAAGGATATGAGTGAAATTTTAAATAATGATTAGGGTTAATGATTTTATGAAAAGAAGATAATATTCAAAGTAATTAATGGAAATGATTCCTCATGATTTGGTATGTTTTTGATAAATGTTATGAGTTAATGAGAGTAGCTTCCAGAAAGATTGGCTTTAAAGATTCAATTTAAACTGAACTTTTTAATGTAATGTAATTGTCTGTACCTGCATACTTATATATTTATACTCAAACCTTAATATGATTTTTATTAGTATATTAATTGTACATATTTATGAGGTGCAGAATGATAATTCAGTTCATGTATACAGTGTACAATTATTAAATCAGGGTTGTTGACACTTTCATTTCCTTAAACATTACACAAAAACTTTTTGATTAACATGTATTGATAATTGTAGCTATTTATGATTTTTCTAAATTGCATACAGTATAGTGAGATTCATAGGATCTCCATAGAGTTGCATCCTGTATTTTACACTTGTCTCCCTCTTTACCACTGTATGGAGCACCTTCTCCTCCTCCCACCTTCCTCATCACCTCCCCCTCCCATTACTCCTCTACCCTAGTCATGATGGGTCTGCTTATATTTTCCAATATTAGATATATACAATTGTATATTTGTGTGTTCATACACACCCTCCTCCCCCACACACATTTTTCTTCTTTCTTTAAGGTAGATGTAGCTCCCACGTATGAGTGAGAACACGTGTTATTTCTCTTTTGAGTCTGGGTTATTTCACTTAAAATGATCTCCAGTTCCATTTGTTTTTCTATTGTCAGTGCTTCTATGCTATTTATAGGGTTTTTGATGGCTGATTGTTTCAGGAGTGGGTTGTCAGGTCCTTCCCCCAAGCCTACAGCACCCAGGCTGTTTCCTATCCAACCAGGGCTCTGCTTAGTTTCCAAGATCTAACAAGATTGGACAGTGAGTGGTATGGCTGTAGACATGCCCTAACCACTGGAGGAAAAATAGTTTATTCAATAATTTGTGTTAGAATAACTAGTTCACCAGCCATTTGGGCAAAACAAAGAAAGCTGAATATTTACCTTACTCTTCTTGCCAAAACACATTACAGGTGGATAAAATGTAAAGGTAAAAAATGAAATTGGTATATACACATATGGAAAGTTTCTCCCCTACAATCCTTTTTAATATAGATGAAAAAAAAGAAAAAAATTTTCTGGAGGGAAATTAATAATATCCATTCAATGCTGTATTACTCTGTACCCCACCAACATTTACCAATAAAGAGAGAAAAGAAAAAAATAATAATACCCATTAAAATGAAAATAGGCTTATTTTCTGATGAGGAATTCCATTCTAACAATTTATAATATAGATGTACTTGAACATGCACAAAGATTTTTAGACAAGACTGGCCATTGTGGCATTATTTATAATAGGAAAAGTATGACAACAAACTGTTTACTTGGTAATTATTAGTGCTGCTTGATAAATATTCAGGGTTTTCCATCTCCTGATGATTCTGGGACTGCATTTTGGAGCATGAGGCTAATCTTGGGTGAGGAATTATAAATAAAGATTATGTCTGTCACTTCTGGACCAAATATTTAATAGGTGATGTGGCATTTTCCAGACCATTCTCTCAGGCACTCTGAGATGCAATGCTTGAGATAGTGGTTGCTGTGTCAGCAGAGTTCCCTGATTGACATAATTGGCAGAGATCCCACCTGACCTGCAACACGTGTGTAGCATAAGCAATAATTGAACCTGGTCTTTTTCTGGCCTATGAAATTTGTAGACTTTTAAAGCAGCTTAATTTAGTTTGTCTTGATCAGACATTGTCCATCAATAGAGACTAAGCAATCCAATTCTATTACATCCATATTAGCCTGCAGCCATACCACTGTGGCATCTGATCCCATCAGATCTCAGAAGCTAAGCAGGGTCAGGCCTGGTTAGTACTTGGATGGGAGACTACCTAGGAACACCAGGTGCTTGGGAGAAGGACCTGGCAACCCACTCCCAAAACACAATCAGCCATTGAAAACCCTATGTACATAGGGTCACTATGAGTCGGACACAGACTTGATGGCACCCAACAAGGAGAACAACATCCATATTATGTAATTTGATGTAGAGACTTGAAAAAAATGAGGCTTTAGGAAGTTTTCTTGAATTGTATCTTTATTTATTTATTTTTTCTGTTTCATTATTTTAATGCTCTTCTTTTTTGGACATAAGTCATATGATGTTTGGGCTTCATTTGCCTTAATCTTCTAATATTTCAGAGAATATTATTTATTGGCACACTATCTATCTGTATGTATAGGGCACCAGTCCATACATTTAGTTTTTCTATGAAGATAAAAGATAAGAGGTATAAGAGAAAAAAGATAAAAGACAAAAAAGTATAAAACCCACTAATATTAGAGAATAGTTAGTTTACCTTTTCTTGGCTAATGTACTTAGCTAGAAGCAAGGCAAGAGGCCAGGGTGGGCATTTTCCCTTGAGTTAGTTAGCTGACTCATTAGAGAAGCCTTTTCAATTATGTATAAATTCTCTGAAAAAATTTGAAAGTTGTGATGCATAGGTGATAGGGTATTTCTAATTAATGTTTGTAGGTATCCTTTTATTGGTATGTCTAAAAGTTCAACTTGAAAAACATGTGCTAAGTAGAAATTAGTGTTAATTTTAATCCCTATTTGAATTGTTAGTGTTAAGTGCCATCAAGTTGGGTCTGACTCATAGTGACCCTAGTATAACAGAATGAAATACACCCTAATGCCATGCCATGTCCATGATCTTTTTTATGGTTAAGCCCATTGTTACAGCCCATGTGTCAATCTATCTAGTAGAGGGTCTTCATTTTCTTTGCTGACCCACCATTCTTCCAAACTTGATGTCCTTCTTCAGGGATTAAAAAAATCACTATTTCCTAGATGGCACATTAGGTGAAGGAAGAGCCATTATAGGCTTGTAAATATCATACACATACACACACACACACACACACACACACACACACACAGACACACATATGTGTATATATTGATTTTTTCAAATTTACTTGACAGTTACAAACCAAATTCTACTACTTTAGTCATCAAATACTTTAGGCACTGTCATATATGATCATATGATACTCTGAATTCTCTTTTTGAATAAACAAGTCATAGATTTCCTGTTCCAAGTCATTAATCATTGAACTGATTCTGACAAGTTTAGAGATTAAAGGAGCTCAACACTGCAAGGACCAATAGTTGAGTAGAAATTGTTTAGAGGTGAAGATTAAAGACAAGAATAGGTGCTTTGTGGGCTGGGATTTAGCTCAGTGGGTAGAGCGCTGCGCTGCAGTCTCTGAGGTCCCGAGTTCAATTCCCAGCACCACAAAAATGGGAGAAGGGCCTGGCAATCCACTCCCAAGGCAATCCCGAAACAGTCAGCCATTGAAAAACCCTATAAGGGTCGCTATGAGTCGGATACCAACTCGACGGCACCTAACAAATAACAAGGTGCTTTGTAATTATCAGTTGGATATAATGTTAGCACAAAAAATAAGCCTATGATGCATTTTGAGTTTAAAAGCAGAACTGGGTATATAGTTCTTGGGGATTAGTTAAAAATGAGACTAAAGGACCCCTGACTTGAAAATCATTAAAGATTTCAAGATAGTGACAGCAAAGCATTAAACCAAGGGTAGAGATCCCTTTTAAGCATGGAGCCATTGGTAACCATACTGGTTCACAATCATGAGGCCAGTCTTGCCTGTCAAGCAGAATAATGGTGCTGTTAATCAAATAGAAAGTTTGGGATGACAATCTGAGTTTTGTTTGTTTGTTTGTTTGTTTTTTGTTTTTGAGAAGATACTAAGCTTTTGGCATTAAACACATGATTTTAGCATGATGGTGTCAAGCAAAGAGAAGTGTGGGGTTAGAGCTTAAGAGAGCTTAAGTTTGTGCTTTATCTGTTTGTGCTATGTGTCTCATATTTTTTCATCAGTACATAGAGATAATGATAGTGTGTCCACTTCGTCAGATTTTTGTGAAGATTAAATGAGTTAATATATATGAAGTTTTTAAGAGCTACACATAACAAGTGGCCCATAGGTTTAGCATTATCAGTGTAGTCATTGCTGTTATCATCATTGTGATGATTAATGTATAAAATCCCACTAAAGAACAGAAGCGATTTAAGAAAGGAACTTTGAGTAAAGTTTGGAGTTGAAAGAAGAGATTGTAAAGGAGATGGACAATGAACGGTTTTAAGGTTTGAGAATAATGAAGGGCATACTGTGTCATGAAAATCAAAGAATGAGAAAGCAGCAATTTAGTTGTTAGTGGAATTTTCTCTTTGAATGCTTTTAATTCAAAGTGGTTAGAAGTCTGATTATATGAAATTAAGGGGTAAGGAGAATGGGGAGGTAATAAGTGTAGACTTTTCTATTAATTAATAATTTAGAAGTGGAGGAAAAGTGGTGGTTTGATGGAAGGGAAGACTGATTAAGGGAAACTCTCTCAGTAACCTTTAAGTATTTCATTTCTAAGAAGAGTGTTTCACCTGAGGCCTGACCTATGCTCATCACTCAGTGTTAATTGTACAGATAGAGTTATTTCATCCTCATAACAGCACTGCATTATTAGGATTGTTTTGGAGACAGATGCTGAGACAGACATAACACCATCTGTCCAACTCCACATTGCATGGCTTTGAATTTCTTTCTTTGTTGTTGAATTTCTTTATACTTCTTGCATAGTCCCTTACTTTCCATTTTTGAGTAAAATTACTGTATTTCATTATTTTTTGATGGTCCTCAGATTCACAGAACTTAAACCCAAATCCAGTTGCATCCAAAGCTGATGTAAGGTGGTTAAATGGACATAGGGACAGGAACAAAAAATGCCAAGAGAGGCTAAGAGTGTCTGTTGATATAATAGAGGAGACGATTTCCAAGCTGAGCAGTTAGGGGCAGCAAACAAGGTCCCAGAATGAGAAACTCATACTTCTTCCCATGTCCTGTAAAAAAAAGATGCTGAGTAAAGACAATTGAGAGGCACTGAGAGACTGGAGCAGGAAGGATGAAAAATCTCTTCATTGAGAGTACAGAGTGAGAAAGGCTGGGGGGCAGGACGCTTTGGTCAAAGAGGCTATGTCAGAGTGTGAAGCTATTTAGCTCTGCCCTGTACCTGTGCTGGAGGAAATCAGATCCTAGGGATGGAGATATCATGAATCTGGAGTTTGCAAATCATCATCTATATGAATAAAAATGCCCGCGTCTCTTGTAATGTTTTAAAGGAAAGCTCTAAGGTGGGCATTCACATTATGGCAGAAGTTTGGAGAGTAGTGTTCATGTGGGGAAGGGCAAAGATGACCAGGGCAAGGGTTAGATCTATGTCAAAGGTATCAAAAGAGCAGTAATGTAACTGTGATTGTCCACAAGTGTGTTGTCTGTTTCTTCTCCATGGCCTAGAGAAACAACAAGATTCTGTTAGGATCCTCACCAATGGTGTCAAATCATCGGGAGGAAATTTAGATTAAAGAGGCTGGAAGATGTCAGGATTAAGATCCTGGGCTTTTAGGGAAGACACATTTATATTTAAGGCCTGGGCCTGACACTATGTAACTTGAGTACTTTTTCCCTCACCTTTAAAGAGTAGCGAATCTATTGCATGAGGATCTTGAGTGGAATAAATGAAATAAAGCATGTAAAGCACTTGGAGTAGAGTACCTGTTCAATTAGTGTTTTCTTTGGTGAGAGACAGCATTGCATTTTACTGGTGAAAGATGTAGGCATTGGGATAAAGCATCCTTGGTTTGGTTTCATTTTGTGCAATTTGCAATCTGTGTGACTTAATCCTTCTAATACTCAGTAAACTCATCTGCTATGGCAGGAGTCCCAACATTTTTGGCATCAGGGGCTGGTTTTATGGAACACAAATTTTCCATGGATGGGAGTGGAGTGGGGGTGAGGTGGATGTGAGGGGATGGTTATATACAGATGAAGCTTCACAGGCTAGACTCCCTCTCATGGGGTTCTATGGCAGATTGATACTCATCTGGGATTGGGGTTGGGGAACCCTGTTCTAGTTGAAATGATCCATTTTGAGTTGATTTTTGTACAAGGTGAAAGATAGTTAAATTGCAATCTTCTGTGCATGGATATCCTGTTTTCCCAGCCCCATTTGTTGAAGAAGTTATCCTTCCTTGAATGTATATTTTGGGAATGATATTAGTATTGGTTTCATGAGATTATTGTGAGAAAAAATGTTTGTATTTAGCACAATTCTCTAAATTCATTAAAGTATTTAATAATATGGAAGGCAAATTAAGGATACTAATTTATATTTTGACTACTTAAGTTTTATCAGTTTATAACTGAGGAAAGTATTAAGATCTCACTTTTAACAGGAAATATCCTTAAATCTCCTTCAATTTTAGTTCATTGGAAATCCTGGGATTCAAAAATGTGGATTAAGAGTGATTTCTTCTATAGCACATTTTCCTGATGCATTAGAGATGTTATCTCTGGATGGTGCTATTGATTCTGTGCTTCATACATTACAGATGTATCCAGATGACCAAGGTTGGTACAATTTGAACTCAGGATTTAGAATAGACTTTTATAGGCCATTGCCTATTGGTTGCATATATTTAATTTTTCTTCAGTTTTGAGATGTAAAATAATTTTAATTTTTTTTCTTATTTTTCTAGAAATTCAGTGTCTGGGCTTACATCTTATAGGATTCTTGATTACAAAGAAGAATTTATGCATAGGAACTGGGCATCTGCTGGCAAAAATTGTGGTTTCCAGTTTACAACGATTTAAAGATATTGCTGAAGTGCAGATTACAGTATGTGCATTGTCTGGGAGGGAATTTGGGAACTTGTGCAGATTTCATTTTCAAGGCGGTTCATGTAATTCCCACTTTGCATTAGTGGGATAGTCTAGTTAATTAAAAACCATTTATCATTTTGTAGTATTTTCATTATAGAAGGTGAAGAGAATTGGATTGACTCTCTAAAGGTCCAGTGTTTCATTATGAAATTTCTAAAATCAGCATCTTTATTTTGCCATTTATTTTCCCATAAAAGATGTGCTAAAGAAATTTTAGATAATTTTTTGCTAAGATTTTAGATAAATACAAATCATCATTATTCCATAGTTTGTCACTCTGTTATTGTGGGCGGCATGCCTCTGGCTATTTTGCTTCTTGATTTTTTTCCTGCAACAAAATAATATTTTAAAATATTTACATCAAGCAGTATTTAAAGTATAATATATACAAACCATTTTTATAAAGAATCCAAGATTGTCTAAGGTTGATTCAAGAGAGATTAAGAGAGCTGGGCACGGTGGTGCTTGCCTGTAATCCCAGTGACTCGGGAGGCGGAGGCAGGAGGATCGCAAGTTTGAAACCAGAGGCAGTCTGCATAATTTAGAGAGACCCTGTCTCAAAAAGTAAAAAAATGGGCTGCGGGTACAGCTCAGTGGTACGGCACTTGCAAAGCATGCAGGCATGAGGCTCTGGGTTCAACCCCCAGTACCACAAAAAAAAAAAGGGATTAAGAAATAAATTAACAGGTGCATGGCATGGCATCTGTAGTCCCAGCTACTCTGGAGGGAGAAGGGGGTGAATTGTTTGAGCACAAGATTTCAGGACAGCCTGGGCAACACAGTGAGATTCACATCTCTTAAAAAGAAAGGGAGGAGGAAAGAAAAGGAAAGAAGTTTCAGTTTATTTCTTCTTTTTAAATGTTAGCAAAACAAATAATTTCTTTAAGAGTTTCTGCCTTGATTGTAGATTTTTAGTAATGTTGGCATCTTTAATAAACCAACTTCAAAAATATTTCTTAAATGACAGCATTGACCAGGAATAAAAATGTCTAGGCTCTAACCTTAGTACAGATATCAGTAAATGATATAATGCATGTAAAGTTTTTTTTTAATTATAAAGTGTTGAATACACAACATTCTCAGACTTAAAACAACAATGGATTTTATAAATTTTCCTTTTATAAAGTGCCTCCTGCTAGACTGATTAGAGCCACAGCAGAACTGATTAAAAGCAATCCAAAGAAAAGAAATGACTGTGCAGGTATAGAGCTCTCAGTTACTCTGTAATTTATTACAGATAAATTTTAGGATCTATATGGTAGTGGTTATAAAATCACAACCAGGAGGCTTTATTTGGCCTGCCAGCATTTTATTTTGCAGGCTGAATGTTTAAAAATCTTTAGGCTGAATGAAGTGCCTTCTGCAAATTTCCGTCATTGGCTCTGATACACACCATTGCAAGAACTTCTACCCTAGAGGTTGTGGACCAAGTGCCTAAAATAAGGCTACTTTTCTTATCAAATGTTAGCATTTGTAGAATCTCAGCATCTTATGACCTCAAAATCACAGTTTTAATATTTAGACAATTTCATTCATATGTTATAGGAAAGGTAGTAATATTTTAAAAAGTTAAGCTGATCTTTGATGAGTTTACTCATGCTAAATAACACTAAAGTCAAAAGTCTCCATCTTTTCTTGAAACATGGTATGGGTCAAGAGGCCAGACCACCCTTGGGGATGCTCTTGAGGTGGTTCTCAAAAGTAATGCTGCTCATTATAAGGAATTGACCACAAGGATGCACACCTTAGAGTCCCTTCAGAGTTTGTCTTATATGCCCAACATAAGTGAAATGTAGGAGTGCATACTTGTCTCTGGGGTGAAAAATTGAAGAAAAATGTTGGAGAAATACTGGACTCTGTGCGAACCTGTGAGAACCTAATCTGCAATCTTATTACAAAAAAAAAAATACTTGATTATCCTATTGGATCTGTAGCAGTTGGTAGAGTGCTGCGCCATACTCTCTAAGGACCCAGGCTCGATCCCCAGCACTGCGAAAACCAAGAGAAGGATGTGGCAATCCACTCTGGAAGCAATCTTGAAACAATCAGCCATTGGAAACCCTATGAGGATCTCTAATTGCTTTTAACTGCTTTAGAGCTATGTTCTAAAACAAAATAAGAATATAGAATTGTGATTCACTTACAGAAAGCTATAATATTTAAAACTCATGAATTGAAAAATCCCTTAAAATAAAGAAAAGGAGAGAACAGCCTTAGGAAGTACTGGCAGTAAGGCAAATAACTAATGAAATCATTAATGACCATCAGAGATATGGAAGGAAAATCAAGAAGAGACAGTGTCATGAACCTCCAGAGAGGAGAGTGTTTTCAGGAAGGGATAGATGGTTGAAGAGTTGAGAGCATCATCTACCATATTGCATTATGCCTGCCAAGAGTCCTCATGAGGAATATTGCTCTAGGTCTTACTAATAAGCATTTATGCTGGGGTTTAGATCAGTTGGTAGAGCACCTATTCTGCACTTTCTGGGGACCCAGATTCAATCTCCAGCACTACAAAAATGGGAGAAGGATGTGGCAGTCCCCTCCTGAAAATAATCCTGAAACAATCAGCCATTGAAAACCTTATGTGGGTCACTATGAGTTGAACACAACTCCACGGTACCTAACAACAACAAACCTGAGTAATATCTGGCTTTCATCCTATAGGGAGAATCTCAGACAGAGGTCTTTCTTTCTCCCTCACAACTCTTGCAGCACTAAAGGGTGTGAACCCAGGGCCTCACATATACTTTGCAAGTGCTCTACCATTGAGCTGCACTCCCAGCCCCTTTTCTATTTTTTACCTTGAGACAGTCTCACTAAGTGATGCACACTGCCTGGCCTCAAACTTGCAACCTTTCTGCCTCCTCCTCCTGAGTCACTGGGATTGCAGGCATGCACCACCACACTGGCTTTCAGACAGTCTGTCTTTAAAGGCCAAATTGTAGGAGGCATAAGTCTTTTTCTGCTTTGTTTGAGGGTTGTTTGTTAACTAGCATTTACTCTCTGTGCTCCTGCTGTATTCCTTAATAGCAAGAGAGTAGGGAATATTTACAGGATTGTTTCAAGGTTTGTAGCTGTCATGTACAAACTCAACAAGTTCATCTACTTAGCTAGGTGAACATAGCAAGTGTTAAATGTCATACATTGTTGTTGTTGTTATGTGCCGTCAAGTCGAGTCCGACTCATAGCGACCCTCATAGGATTTTCAATGGCTGTTTCAGGATTGCCTTGGGAGTGGGTTGCCAGGTCCTTCTCCCATTTTGTGGTGCTGGGAATCGAACTCAGGACCTCAGAGACTGCAGCGCAGTGCTCCACCAACTGAGCTAAATCCCAGCCCAAGTATCATACATAGACTGTCTATTTTATGTTATTTATTTATTGACCATAATTGTTTATGCTTAATTATTGTTATTGCTCATACTTTCAGGGATTTCAGACAATCTTGGCAATTCTTGAATTGTCAGTATCTTTTTCCAAGCTCCTGGTGCATCATTCATTTGATTCAGTAATATTCCATCAGATGTCTTCCAGCATCATGGAACAAAAAGATCAACAGGTACAGTGTTTTTCACCTATAGGGTAAATGTTATGGATTTAGGTGTTTCTAATCCTCATTTCCATTCTTTTTAGTTTTTAAACCTCTGTTGCAAATGCTTTGCAAAATTAGCTATGGATGATGAGTTAAAAAGTGTGATGTTACAGAGAGCATGTGATCAGAATAATAGCATCATGGCTGAGTGCTTGCTTCTATTGGGAGCTGACGCCAATCAAGCAAAGGAGGTAACTTCCTTAATTTGCCAGGTAAATACCCAAAGTACCACTTTTGTCTTTTCTTTATTACTGGGCCCTACCATTGTCTAGCTCTTCCTTGAATCCTGTTCTTTTTCTTCCCTCCCTCCTTCTTTTCTTTTCCTTTCTTTTCCTCTTTCCTTTCTTTTGTTTTGTTTTCTTTCTTTCTCTTTCTTTCTTTTTCTTTCTTTTCCCCTCCTCCTCCTCCCCCTCCTCCTCTTTGTTCTTCTTCACAAACTTATTGAGATATAATTCACATATCATGCAATTCACATAAAGTACATGATTCAGCTGGGCACAGTGGCTCAGACTACTATTATTCTTTGCTACAGAATTGTATATTATGGTACAATTGCTTGTGATTTGTAGTAGGAATTTAGATTCACAGAATATTGGAGGTAATAGGGTCTTGTAGGTGTTCAGTCTAATTCTTTATGTTAGGTATTTATTTCCCTTGTTAGGTGGATAAATAATTTGATATGTATCTCTTACTGTGCATCTCTATATAACTAGTTCTCTAGCCATCTTCTCCATCATGCACAACTCTTTCGTTTGATCATTTTTCACCTGTTTTTTTCCTCTCTCTGTGTTTAGTTTTCCTCCTTAGAATTTTCTCCTCCGAGGGCTACTGTATGTGGCCATACTGACTGTGTACTGTGTACTTTGGGGGTAATATTCACAAAGACAGCCCTTGATATTGGCCACCTCTGAAGTTGTGCAACATTCTGATTTTCCTTTCCTTCTTTTGTTCCTTCCTGAACCATACAAACTCATATGTGTCAGATGGTTCTCCTCTTCCTTTAACGTCTAACCAAAATTATTCTTAAAGTCTTTCTCATATCTTCAAACCCTCAAATAAAATTAACCTTTGCTTCTTCTGCAAGTCCATGATAATTTATGTACACCTCCTGTATATTTTATGTTTTACCAAAATAGAAATGTACAGTGTTCATTTTTGTATCCTTCAGAATATCTAATTCACTGCCTTATGTATAGTACATATGCAATAAATGTTTATGAAAATGTATTACCTGTATTTCAGATTTTTCTTAGTTGTATAATTTTTAGAGTTTTAAATAGCATTAAGACAGTACCATGCTTATGTGTAGAAATTTAATAATATTTATAACAAAGCAATTATGTGGTGATTTAATATACATTATTAAATAATCAGCAGGCTATTATATTTTCCAGTAACTTATTTTTTAAGCCTTACTTTAATTTCCAATTTTGTATTCAAATCAATTTGCTAAGTGTAAGATTAAGTTACTACTAACCAGTAATCATCAGAAAAAGAAACAGAATTTGTAACTCATTTTCACTCACCATTATGTTTATGCATTAAGACTAAATAATCAAATTATTTAAATTTAGTCAAAAATCTTTAATGTAAGCAGCATTGAAAATAGTTGCTTTTCTGCTAGTAAGGTTAATCCCTCAATAATTTAATATGCTTGTATTGTGCATATTTTGTGTTTAGATCATTGCATTAATGGTACTTGAAGATGCCATAGAACTAAAAAGGAATGTCCATTTCCACGTTCTTGTTAAGGATATAAAAGTGCCACTGTTGTACTTCAGGACTTTTATCATAAAAGTGCCACTATAACATTATCTATCAGGAATACTTTCTATTCTTCTCTCAATTTATCCAGTCTTTCTATGTAAAAGACTGTTTATTTTATTACTCTTGTCATTTTTTAAAATTTCATACCCTTGTTTTTATCTTCCTTTCTTAAAACAAAATTAGATATTTGGAGCTGGACGTGTAGTTTAGTGGCAGAGTATGTGTCTAGCACAAGGCTCTGAGTTTAATCCCTACTACCAAAACCAACCAACCAAATAAATAAAATGAAAATTAAAAAATCAGATATTTATATCCATGGATTATGTATTACATTTAAAGAATTTATCCTAATTTCAGAGGTTATTTATATCTAGCAAATAATAAATACTCATTAAATATTGTGGACAGATTTATTGAATGTACCTTATTTTGTGCCAGTGCAGAATAAGACAATCAAGATCATTTACTCATTTACCAAGAGATTGGGTAATTTAAAACTATTCAGAGCAAAGATAGAGTTAATAATACAGTGCCTTCTGAGAATTTAAAGGTATAATATACATGATTGGTAGAGAAGAACATGCAAGATAGATAGTGAGTATGAAAATACATGGATAGAGACCCAAGACAATACTCAACCTAATTATGGTGGGAAGAGCAAGTTTAATGAAGTCTCTTTCATGATCACTGACTCTCATGTGGCAGATTGTTTGACTTATGTTAATGTGATATTTGTTGTGCTGATCTTATTTTCGATTCTTTAAGCTTGAGGAAAGGAGAGCGTGTTTTTCCCTTTTAATTTTGTAGCTCTAGCTTTTTGCACATGTCATTATAATATTTAATTTTGTCTTTTTGAGCTGCCTTTTGAAATCTTCTGTTTAGGTCGTTAACGTCATCATGTCTTCCTTTTATTTTAGCTACTTAATGTTCAAGTGCAAGTGTCAGAGTCTCTTTTGACATGTAATTTGGTCTTTTCTTTTTTTTCCTGTCTTTTTAATAACTTTTGCTTCCCTCATGAATGATACTTTGATGTCATGCCACAACACATCTGGTCTTTGATCACTAGTGTCTAACACATCAAATCTGTTCTTGAGATGGTCTCTGAACTCAGGTGGGATACACTCAGAGTCATACATTGGCTCTCATACACTTGTTCTAATTTCCTTCAGTTTCAGTGTGAACCTGCATATGAGAAGTTGATGGTCTGATCCACAATCAGAACCTGATCTTGTTCTGACTTCTGATATTGAGCTTTTCCATCAGTTCTTTCCACAAATGTAGCCAATTTTGTCCCGGTGTGTTCTATCTGGTGAATTTCATGTCAGTTTGTATTGGTGAAAAATGTATTTGCAATAAAGAAGTTGTTGCTTTGACAAAATTCTACCATGTGATCTCCAGCATTGTTTCTTTCACCAAGGCCATATTTTCCAATTACTGAGCTTTCTTCCTTGTTTCCAACTTTTGCATTCCAATTACAAGTAATCATTAGTGCATCCTTATTGCATGTTCAATCAATTTCAGACTGCAGAAGCTAATAAAAATCTTCCTCTTCTTCATTTGTGGCCTTAGCGGTGAGTGTGTAAATTTGAATAACAGTTATATTAACTGGCGTTCCTTGTAGGCATATGAATATTATTCTATCACTGACACTACTGTACTTCAGGACTGGTCTTGAAATGTCTTTTTTGATGATGAATGCAACTCCATTGTTCTTTGTTATTCCCAGAATAGTGGACCATGTGATTATCTGATTCAAAATTGCCCATACTAGGCAATTTTAGCTCACTGATGCCTAGACTGTCGATGTTTATGCACTCCATTTCACTTTTGACAATTTTTAATTTTCCTAGATTCATACTACACACATTCCACATTCCAGTTATTAATGGATGTTTACAGTTGTTCCTTGAATGTCTTCCAACCTAGGGAGGCTCATGTTATGGCAGTATATCTGACAGTGTTTCTCTGCTATTCATAGGGTTTTCAATAGTTAATTGTTTTGGGAGTGGGCTGCTGGGTCATTCTCTTTAGACTGTCTTAGTCTGGAAGCTCAATTGAAAGCTGGGCTTCATGAGTGACCCTGCTGGTATCAGAGGTACTGCTGGAGCAGCTTTAAGCATCACAGTATTATATAAGCCCCCACAGTGTTGAGTAGTGTTTCGTTCTGTTGTACATATGGTTGCTATGAGTTGGACCCAACACTATAGTACCTAATAACACCGGTCTCTTTTTATTTTCCCAACCTATTTCAAGAATTTGCCTTACTTTATTGTAACGTGAATTTGAAATGTTGAGAAAAATCTTGTCAACTTTATCATTCTCCTCAAAGGGAAGAAATGCAGATTTTTTCATGTGTACTTTTTTTTCTTTAACAGGTATGTGAGAAAGAGAGCAGTCCCAAATTGGTGGAACTGTTGCTGAATAGTGGATCCCGTGAGCAGGATGTACGGAAAGCATTGACAATAAGCATCCAGAGAGGTGACAGCCAAATCATCAGCTTACTCTTGAGGAGACTTGCCCTGGATCTGGCCAATAATAGCATTTGCCTTGGAGGCTTTGGTATAGGAAAAATTGAACCTTCTTGGCTCAGCCCTTTATTTCCAGATAAGACATCTAATTTAAGGAAACAAACAAGTAAGTATCAATGAGAATACTTTGTACAATTCTTATTTTTAGCATCATTACTATTACTATTACTATTTTTCAGTGGTAAGAATTCAACTTGGGTTGGTACATACTAGGCAAGTGCTCTACCACTGAGCTACTATACTAACACCACATTATATAATTGTGTTTTTTCTTTTTACAATCTACCTTTTGGTACCTTATAATATCATGAAGTCAATGTCATTTTTGTCCACTGTTGTAATCTTAGCATGTACACTAGTGCTTTGCACATAATACATAATCATGAAATATTCATAATGTTGAAAAAATAAAACGTTGTTGATAAATGATGCTGAAAACCAGTTTACATGTTCCTCATAGGAATTTAAGTTGTCCTCTCTTGAGGCCATTTGGCAATATCCATTTTATTTTCAAGCTACATTCTTTTAAATTTTTTTCATTTTGATTTTTTAAAACTGATACATAAAAATTGCATGTATATGTGGGGATATATACTTTGTTGATGCAGCAGTTAGGCATCCTTGATACAGACGTACTCAGTGTGCACAAGGAAACGTGTATATGAGTGCTCATTAAAACCCTGTTTCCCCAAAGAAATATTCAGATTAATCATGGAAAATTCATGCATTGGAATGCTTTGTGATCACTGAGGAAAAAACATGTAGCACACCTAAATGTTGATAGAGAAAGCACTAAGTGAAACAAGGGAACACAGGACAGTGTTTCTGGTATACTAAATTTTCTGCAAACTCAACCAAGATATCTTAGTTATAAAAATGGCAATATGAAAACACTGTCAAGAAAAAATGTCCTTAAATATGTTGCCAATCTACATCTGGAGGCTTTGGAAATTAATGAGATGTTACTTGGTACCATGTTTCATCACTTTGACTGTTGTCACACCAATAGTTTTCTTACTCTATCCTCTGATTTCTGATGGAGATGGATTGTGGTGCCAAATGGAGGTTTAGCATTCACTGTATTCCTTTTTTTTCTGTATGGTGTTCTTATCATTGATAAGTGTTACCTAATTTAAAAAGCATAAAAACATCATTCACTTGATTGGAAGGCATAACTATGATTTCATAGGCAGCTGGTCAGACAAAGGAAGATTTTGGATTCATAACAAAACATTTTTCAGGTACTACTTAACTGAGTCACATATGATACATATAATGTGAACTATGAATGTAATATGGGAGAAGGGTGTGGCAGTTCACATCTGAAACAATCCTGGAACAATCAGCCATTGAAAACCCTATGTGGGTCACTATAAGTTGGACCCGACTTGGTGGCACCTAACAACAACAATAATGAAAGTAATATTTAAAGAAATATTCTAGTTTATGTGGAGAACAGTAACTCTGCCAGCTTCTGTCTTCAATTAGACCATAATATCAAATGTAATGAAATTTCAAGAATGTTAAGTATAAAGTTCCATCAAATTTCCCAATAGCCAGAAAGAATCACTCAGTAAACTTTATACAATAATTCTACCATTTATTTAGCATCCTCTATGTTCTGGATATTGTATTCAACTATTTATAGGCATCATCCCATTTAATCTTTCCTCCAACTCTATGTTGAATATCTTGTCATCTTCACTTTTTGGAGAGGAGGTTGATTTTTAGAGAGCTTATATTACTTGCAAGTGACATTATTATGAATTGAACATAAGCCTATCTGGCTTCAAAGCCCAAGTCCTTTCCTGGACCAAGTTAATTTTATAGAGACTGAAGCTTATACCAAAGCTTTGGGTAAATGTTGACAATTGTTTTTTAAATTTGCCACCTTGTAATTATTCAATGTCACTGTACATTGTAAAGTGACTTTGGAAGGAAGAATAAACAATTATACAGAAGAATGAAAATATAAGGAACTTTGGTAAGATATATTTGTGTAATTGTTGATTTCTTAGTTGCTAGTCTATTTGTTTACTTTTAGATGTAGGATCTATACTTGCAAGAATGGTACTCAGATATCAGATGAAAAGTGCTGAGGAAGAAGGAACAACCTCTGGCAGTGATGGGAATTTTTCTGAGGAAGTCCTTGATAAATTTGGTGAATGGGCCTTCATTCCTGATTCTTCTATGGACAGTGTGTTTGGTCATAGTGATGATCTGGACAGTGAAGGTATTTATTATGAAGCATAATTCTTTTCATGGTTTATACATATATACACTGGCATTGAACAATAAGAACTGAGACTTATTTAATTCATTTTGAAAAATTTGACTAAAATTTGTTTGCTGTCAGAATTGTGCTTTCTAAGTCCAGTTAGGCCAGTGGCTCAGGAAAATATGTCTTTGTACTTCTAAGTGTTATGTGGAGGACTCTTGTTAATGGTGAATATGTAGTGAAAAACCTGACTCCCATTGGAACTGCATTCCATGTTCTGTCATAGACTATATCTTTTTGTGGCTTGTGTAAGCTACTTAACCTTATTAAAGGTAGTGATACCAGTCCTTCAGGGCTACATATAGGAATTCAAGAGAATGTAAGTGAATGGTCTGGACAGTACTTAGCAAATGAGAGGGACTGAATAAAAAACCACTTTTTATTTTTATTATGGTTATAAACAGTATTAACGTTTTAGTAGCTTATGTGAAATAACTTAAAAACATTGGCACAGCAAGATATATAATATGATGATTATAGCTGACAAAGTTAATTCAATGCAGTTTTGGTAAAAATAGGGTAGAGGGCTTTTTAAAATTAACATAGTGTGATTGAAAGCTTTAGGTAATAAAGCAAAGGTATTTGAGAAGGCCAAAAGCAAAAGTTTTTCCAAAAATATCATTTTTAAGTAGAAGTATTTTTATAAGTCAATGTACCCAGATATTATTTATATTAAATATAATGCACACTTATAAGTATATACATTCATGGGCTTTGAAAATTTATATGTCCATGTAGTCATTGCTATCAAGTTATGCAATATTTCTGTCATCCAAAGAAGATCCTTTATATATCTTCACAAAAATTCTCCCCTTCCTTTGGCCCATGGCAAGCACTTACCTCCTTTATGTCACTATAGGTTTAATTAGTTTTTTCTTCAGCTTCATATGGATAGAATCATATAGTAACTTTATTGTGTCTGGCTGTTTGTAGTGATGATAACATATTATACTCCCACCAGCAATACACAAGAATTCTAGTTGCTATACATCCTGGTCAACCTTGATATTGCCAGCTAATTTAACTTGTGCCATTCTAGTGGAGGTGTAGTCCTAACTCATTTAGGTTTAATTTTCATTTCTCTGATGACCAACAATATTGAGCATATTTCCATATTCTTATTGGCCATTGATATATTTTCATTGTGAAGTATTTGTTCAAATATTTTTTTTTCTTATTTGAGTTGTCTTATTATTGTACTGTAAGAGTTCTTTATATATTTTGGGTAGAAGACAGTACAGACACGTGTATTGAAAATATTTTCTCTCAATAATAGTTTGTCTTCTCATTTTATTAATGGCATTTTTGAAAGAGTGGCAGTTTTAAATTTTAATGAAGTTTAGTTTTTTCTTTTATTCTTTTATAGGTTGAGCTTTTTCTATCCCTTTTAAGAAATCTTTCCCTAACCTAAATTTGTGGCTGTTTTGTCCTATGTTTCCTCTTCAAATGTTACAATATTAGCTTTCACATGTGGGTCTATATTCTAAGTTGGTTTTTATGTGTAGTGTTAATGAAGAGTTGACTTTTTTTTCTATGTGGATGCCCAGGTGTTCTGATGTCACTTATTGAAAATACTATAATTCCTCATTGAATTAATGGCAACTTTCTTAAATTTAATTGACCATATAAGTATAGTTCTATTTTAGCATTATTTAATCTGTGCTGTTACTTTATATCTTTATCCTTTTAATCATACTACACTGTCTTGATTAGTTTGGGTTAATAGAAGGTCTTGAAATGAGGTATTAAAAGTTCTCTGGTGATTTTTTCAAAATTGTTCTCACTCTTCTATCTTCTTTGTATTTCTGTGTGTATTTTGAATCAATTATATGCTGAGATTTTTATTGGGATTAAATTTATACATATACTTAATGTAGAATTAATTTATAAATAATTTAGATTATAGAATATTACTTATGTAATATCATGTGATATTGAATTAATATATAAATAATTTACATGGATTAAATTTATAAATATACTTAGGGAAATTGATATCTTGAGTTTTTCACATATAAAAATGGTATATATTTCCATTAATTTTGTCTTTTAAAATTTATCTTTTTAAAGAATCAGATTTTTTTTTATTGATTTTTTTTTTCTGTTGTTTGTGGGGATTTCTTTCATTGATTTTTTGCTCTAATCTTTGTTATTTCCTTTTCCTTACTTTAATTAGCTTTCTGTAGATTCTTAATCTGGAAACAGAATATTGATTTGTAGATCTTTGTTACTTTGAAATATAACATTTCAGGCTGTACATGTCCTCCTAAATACCATGTTGGCTCAACCCCTAACTTTTTATATGTTTTATTTCCATTCAGTTAAAAACTTTCTCATTTCCTTTGTGATTTCTTTGATTCATTGGTTATTTAGACGAATGCCATTTATTTTTGAAATATTTGGAAATTTACTGGATACTTTTCTTAGTTTCAGTTTAACATTTTGGTGGTCAGAGAAACTACTCCAATGATTTCTGTCCTTTTAAATTTATCAACATATGCTTTGAGGATTGTCTTATGGCCTATCTTGGTGATAGTTCATGCACAACCGAAAAGAAAGTATATTCAGCTATTGGTGGCACAAGTCAATTAAGTCAAATTGTTTGGTAGCATTTTTCAAGTCTCTTCTCTCTTCATTGTTGTTTCTCTTTGCTTGTACTTGAGAAAGAAATGTTGACATTGTGAATGTGGACTCTTTAAATTTTTTTCAATTCTGTCAGTTTTTACTTTGCATATTTTGAAGCTCTGTTACTGGGTGCCCAAACATTAAGGATTATAATTTTTGTGTATGTGAACTAACTTCTTTTATTGATCCAAGTTTACATCTAGTATCATTTTCTTCCTTTGGAAGAATTCCCTTTTGCATTTCTTATAGTTCACATTTGCCAGATCCTCTATGCAGATTACTAGAGGTTTTTTTCTATGATTCTGTCTCAGAACAACCAGCTACCTCAGTCTGCATGTTGATTTCCATCTCCTTATCTCAGATGAGCCATTGAGACTTCCTTTAAATTCCTTCTCCCTTTTTCTGTAGCCTTTAAATTGTTTCTAGGCAGAAGGCCAGGGTAATATTAGGATTCATATAATTTATTTACTTTCAGGGATTATGCAGTTCTGTGCTGTTTTTGCCCATATTTAAATTTGTATTTTGTTTAACATTTTTTGTTTAGTTCTCTAGTTGTTTATGGAGAGATGGGTCAAATTTGTGCTTGTAAGTCTTGAAAGAATTCTCTTCAAGTAATTTTTTTTTTTTTTTTGTGGTCCTGGGAATTGAACCTAGGGCCTCCTGAATGCAAAGCATGCTCTATATCACTGAGCTACATCTTCAGGCCTTCAAGTATTTTTAAACAAAGTAAAACATTAGAAAGATTAGCTTTAAAATCATAAAATACACTGTTGCTTATATAAATACATATAATAGACCTTTGACAAATATAACATGACAAAATTTTGAAAATGTAATACACGGATATATAAATTATCAAATTATGAATTATATTTTGTTAAAATTTAAACATAAAAATAATTTAAATTATAGGATAGATTAAATTTTAATATTGAACCAGAGAAGTAGTGTTTGTATTGAGATTTATTCTGAATATTATAAAGCTGATTTTTGGATATGTTGATTCTATAATTTATTGTTGGCATCTAAAATTTTTCTTTTTATTTCCAAGCTAAAGTGTGGTAATATTTTACAAATGCTTCCATACTATATTACCAGTATGATTTTTATTGATTTTTACCTTTTTGAAAATTCGTAATTTTAAAAGTATTTCTCGTGTCTTACAGATAATAATTGCTAACTAGAGCTGGGGTGTAACTCAGTGGTAAACCACTTGCCTAGTGTGCATGAGGCCCTGGGATCAATCCCCAAATACCAAAAAAAAATTATCTGAAAGAGTAAGCTGAACTAAACTCAGTGTTTATTTTAGCATCATTTCATGAGAGAAACCATGAAATATGAAATTCAAATAGTTATACTCAAGCTTGTTAAATGTGAAATAATATAAAGTATGATTTCAATATTTAAAGCCAGATATATGAAAAATTCAGAGAAATGGAAAAGAATAACATCGACCATATTTGTGTGCAAACTTCCTCTGTTCCCTGTATGTGTATATATTTCCTATAATAGGTGTAACCATATTCCTTGGCTTCTTCCTTCTGGACTACGAACAACTCAGGCACAGATTTGCTTTTTACTGCTGATCATTATCCAGCACTTAATGTCCAGTCTATGATAGTCATTCAGTAAATATTTATGGAGGAAGAAAAATGTAGTTGAGTTTTAAAAACAAAAAGCCAATATATTTTAGCATTTTTATTTTAAATATGTTAGAAAGATAATTAACCATGAAATTTTGATTAATAAAGCTATATTTAATCTTCCATGACTGAACTATGATCTTCTGATTGGCTCGGCTTTTCTTCCTCACTTTCATGTTATTTATCATTTCAAAATAGGGAGTGAAGGTTCATTTCTTGTGAAAAAGAAATCAAATTCAATTAGTGTAGGAGAATTTTACCGAGATCCTGCATTGCAGCGTTGCTCCCCAAATTTACAAAGGCATTCCAAATCATTGGTAAGTTAAATTGTATTTACGTTGTGTGTTTGGTTACTGACATTCTCTTGAAAACTAAAATTGTAGCAAATCTAGGAGTGTTTGGCAGGGAATTCCCCAATATGTTAAAAATACATATATTTGAGGATGTATTGGACATAAATTGTTTTAAATTTTGAGCGTGTAGAGTATGAATTTGTTTGAGTCATATATATCTTTGGAGGCCAGACTAGGTCTGTGCCAAATGGTCTGGCTTGGTCCCATGAGTACTTTAGCTAGAAATCTTATAGTGATTTCTGAGGAACCTGATAGGAGCCTGAATGATAATGAGCAAGATAGAGTAGCACGATATTATTGTTCATTGAACCACATACATATATATGCTTTATGTAGTATCAAAAGTAACTTTATGGAAGCCATTATTTCTTATTTGTTTAGCAACTATGGAAACACTATGGTACATTTACGTAAGAAGTTTGATAATTCTAGTGGGGAAAATTGAGAGCCACTTGTATTTTCAGGTTCATTTTGAAAGATCTATGCTAACCTAGCCTGCAGCTGTAGCCCTGTGGCATCCGATCCCATCAGATCTCAGAAGCTAAGCAGGGTCGGGTCTGGTTAGTACCTGGATGGGAGACCGCCTGGGAACACCAGAAGCTATAGGCTTGGGAGAAGGACCTGGCAACCCCCTCCCAAAAATCAATCTGCCATTGAAAACCCTACGAACAGCAGAGAAGCACTGACAATAGTGTTTCCCCTGTTGTACAGAGGGTCGCTACGAGTTCGATTCGACGGCACTTAGCAACGACAACAACAACAATGCTAACCTATGCTCTATCAGTATTAAACACTACAAAATATAGAAGAGTACAAGTAGCCTCTTTATTTACTTTCGTTGTATACTTTAAGGTATACACTATCAAATGATTGTTGTCAAGTAAATTAACATATCCATCTCACCTAATTTTAAAAATTATTATTATTGATAAAAGTACATTCCTTTATCTTTGGTTTCTCTTTCAATGGTTTTATCCAATCAACTGAAATCTGAAAAGATACAATGGAAAATATTGTGTTTGAAATATATTAAGAAATTCAAAGTACACTATATTTTCAAAGTCAATCTTTCTGATATATACTAGCCATATTTTTATTTCAGTCTATGGAAATGAAAGTTGAGAGATTAATTTCAACCTAATTATAAATAGGGTATCATATGTTATATGTTTTTAAAGACCCTACTTTGAAATATACAATATAGTATTATTGCTTATAATCACACCATTGTGCAACATAAGACCAGAATTTATTCCCTCTATCTCTATGTAACTTTGTACCTATTGACCGATTTTGGCTTACCTGTCCCCTCCTTTGTACCTTCCCAAAACTATGGCCACCACTATTTTATTTTGTACTTCTATGACATCAGCATTTTAGATTACCTATGAGAGTGATTTGATCATTGTATCTTTGATCATTGTTCATTTTAGGCCTTATAAATATATAATTATTATGTGCTAATTAAAAGATAATAAAACTTAAAAAAATAAAAGATATGAGAGTTATTTTATGTTAATTCTAGATCTTAAGATGGGCAAAATAAATGATTATAGCCAGTAGGTTAAATTAGACCATAGTGTTTATATATGACCACTCTAATTTATGTAAGTAGTTTAGTAAGAAAAGGTAATTTGGTTCATGAAATTGCATGTATATAGCTTTCTGACTCAAATTCTCTGCCTTTTAGTTTCCTTATATTTAAAACAAAGAAGAAAGAGTAGATGCTTTTCCAGGTCATTTTGGCGCACAATGGATTATTTTATTTTATCTTCATGATTAGACTCTTACTTTGTACTTGCCTATTTCCCCCTCATAATTATATATCTCACTTATTCCATTAATATTTTATGGATGATTCCATATAAAAATGTTCTCTTCTCAAAACCAACAAAATAATAGCAATTTTATTATAAACATCATTGTTTGTTTAATAGGGACCCATTTTTGATCATGAAGATTTACTGAGGCGAAAAAGAAAAATATTTTCTTCAGATGATTCACTCAGTAAGTATTTGGAAGTAATCATAAGTAAATAGATATTTTGGGCAGAATACAGTGTTCTGTTCAATTTTCTCTGATTATGCAAACTTTTTTAGTTCCCATTTTATCTTACATAACCTTCAGATATGTTTACCTAATAATTCCACAGGATATAGAAAAATGAAATATAGTAGTAAATTTAAAAAATTACCTTTTATGAACATTATTGGATTCATCCTTCTTATGAGTTTTCTGAAATCTATATAATGTCCCCACCAATGCTACTCTCCATCTCCTTCAGTTCTTTTATTTTTTATACCACCTGATTAAACAGTTTTGTTTGCTGTCTACCTCTGACACTGGAATATGATCTCCATAGTTTGATTTTCTACTGAATCTCCAGTCCCTTAAAGACATCCTGACCCTGTTAGATACTCAGTAGACTTTTACCAAGTGAATTTAAGTTGTTTACTTATATTTCATTTTCTTCTTCTTCTTCTTTTTTTCTTTTCTTTTCTTTTTTTTTTTTTTTTTGCCTAAAGGGTCATCAAAACTTCAATCCCATATGAGGCATTCAGATAGCATTTCTTCCCTGGCTTCAGAGAGAGAATATATTACATCATTAGACCTTTCAGCCAATGAACTCAGAGATATTGATGCCCTGAGCCAGAAATGCTGTATCAGTGGCCATTTGGAGCATCTTGAGAAACTGGAGCTTCACCAGAATGCACTAATGAGCTTTCCACAGCAACTATGTGAAGTAAATTTAATTTATCCTTATAACTTGCAGAACACTGCAAAGACTGTTGCACTGATATCTAACTTTGATGGTTAAATCGTTCAGAAGCAGGCTCTACTTTTGAGTCACTAGGCAGTAATCCTCGCAGTCTTCTGGTTTCCATCAGGGTATCTTAGTCTGAGTAGTATACAGAGACAAGCTGAAGGGCAGGCGGTAGAAATGGAGACTTGACTGAAAAGGAATTTTATGTCCTTTTCTGATGATATGTCGTTCTTAGGTGCCGTCAAGTGGGTGTCTGACTCATAGTGACCCTATGTACAACAGACAAAACACCATTGTCGTGCTTCTCTGCTATTTATAGGGTTTTCAATGGCAGATTGAGTTTTGGAAGTGGGTTGCTGGTCCTTCTCCCAAGCCTACAACACCTGGTGTTCCCAGGTGGTCTCCTATCCAAGTACTAACCAGGCCCCACTCTGCTTAGTTTCTGAGCTCTGACCGGATCTGACACCACAGGGGTATAATTGCAGGGTCTGATGATATAGGCTCCGTGTTAAAATCTATTAAGACTATAATTTTGATTATGTCCTCGGTTATTTAATTATAATAAGATAACTTCCACCTAATGACATTTGGCAGACTGGAATTAGACCTGGTTTGCTAGTACTGGCTTGGACCTAGCTATTATGTGGCAATAAGAATTTGTCTCTCCACCTGCACGAAGACATCATTTCCTCATCTGTAAAATATAAGGGTATAACCAAGTGGTCACGATGGTGGTTTTTTTTTTTTCAGTTTTAAAATTGTATGCAAACTGAAACTTGATTTTTTTTTGCATAAAGTTTCTATTTAGTATGAGTTAAAATGTAATATGATCTGTTGATAGGGTAGTCCTCTGTTGATTTTGTTTTCACTTTTATGTACTCTGGGTTAGAATAATTTTTTTTAAACTCAGAAAACATACCATGACAAATTAAAATTATCTCAATATGAATGCTTAAATTATCCAACTAAATTCTGGAAATAAATTGCAAAATATGATAAAGAATTGCACCTGCCTGTTTAAAAAGTAGACTTGTTGCACCCTCATGTATCTGTCAGCTTGTCAACTGTAGGGGCCTGTGTGTTATTGTGATGCCAAAAGCTATGCTACCAGTATTTCAGATACAAGCAGGGCCACCCATGGCACACAGGTTTCAGCTGAGCTTCCACACTAAGACCAAGGAGAAAGACCCAACAGCCCACTCCTGAAACAATTAGCCCTTGAAAATCCTATGAATGGCAGAGAAACACTGTCAGATATGGTGCCAGAAACTGAGCCCCTGCACCCCCCCTCCCCCCCAAGCTGGAAGGCGTTAAAGAAATGACTAGGTAAGAATTGCCTCCTCAAAGTAGAGTTGACTTTAATGAAGGGAATGGAATAAAGCCTCTGGGACCTCTATTTGCTGATGTGTCACAACTCAAAATGAGAAGAAACATAGTAATTGCAACATTGGCTTCAAACATAAAAAGATCATGTGCATGGTACCCTGTTGGGTAATGTTTCATTCTGTTGTAATGTTTCATTCTGTTGCTAAGAGTTGGACCTCACTTGACAGCACTCAACAATAACACTTGTTGCAAATGCATTTTCCTTTTTTCAAACCTATAAAGTTTATCATAATTTTGAGATTTTTTTTAAAAAGGAAACTTTTATGAATTTTACATATGTTTAAATATCTTTCCCCTAACTTTTGTTATGTGGTGGGAGACAGAAGAGCAGAAGGTGATCTACTTGCTTCCACCTCAATATTGAAAATGTGTCTTTTCTCTCCTCCATCTTTTAGTCCGACTAAACTCTTCAGGTCACTCAGGTTTCAGTTTACATGTCACTTCCTCATATTCTGCTTTTCTTTTCCTTCATTTGTTCATTCCTTCCTTCTTTCCTTTTTGCTTTTTCTTTTCTATTTTTTTTGAGGTGCTGGGAATCAAATTAGGGCTGTGTGCATGCAAGACGCTCTACCACCAAGCTACACTCCAGTCCCTTTCTTCTGTTCCATTCTCCTTCCTCTGTGGAGACTAGATTGACCCACCTCGTTTCCATTTATGTAGCACCAATGTTTTCTCACCCACTTCCACAGATGTTTTTCCCCAATTCTCATTGACTCATAACTTCCAATTTACTGTCTATCACCTTCACTAATCTGTGGACTTCTTGAGGACCTGGAGTGTCAGATTTGTTCCTGTTTATCTCTGATAGCTGGTAAGGCCTGATGCAATGGTTAGGACTTAGTAGATACTTATTGAATTAGTATGTGGAGGAATTAATGGTTGACACTGAGTAAGCCTTCAATAATATTTGTCACATGAATAAGTAATACAGATAGTAGAAATTAGCCTAGGCGAAAGAAAGACAATTTGAAGAAAGTGTGATAAAGAGAGAGATGTTAGGAAATTTGATGACTGAACTTGCTCAGAAATTTCTCTTGGGGAAATTTCAAAATGACAGCACTGGATGGTACTTTTTAAATTTTTGCCTGAAGGTTCTTAGATATGTCTTTTTATAAAAAAAATTCAGATTAAATCTTAGGAAAAATGAATTTAGAAAAGTTTTTCTCCTAGGGAATAAACTGGCAGGATCAGAAACAAAGACAGGAATTTTGAAATAACTGAAGTTTTAAGAAGCTTCCATAGAAGCTTGTAGAGTTCTACATAGAACTCTTGAGAATTCCTTGTGCGGATTAAGTACATGGGCATGTTAAAAGGAACAGAGAGATGTGATTGTTCCCCGTATATCAGCACATAACAGTAACCCATCCCAGAGATCTTCAAAACTGACATACTTTGTAAACACAGGTTTGCTATTATCATTGAAAAATTAGAAATTGTTTAAGAATAGAAACTAGAGATCTGAAACAAAACGTTCATAAAAAAGAGGAAGTTCTAAAATGAAACATGTATTATATCTGACTACTTTCATTGTTAATTTTATATGTATTAAAATGTATAACAATTTCTACAAGGTAATATTTAAAAATTATATTCCCAGGATTATGTTTTTCATTCACTAAATCATTTTTACACTGCTTGTCCATTAAATCAACTCTCAATCCTATTTTTGTATTTTTGTGAACCTGTTTTTGACAATTACCTGTGGTATTTTTTTATAGTTTTACCCAGGCTATAACAGTGATGATTGGCCCAGTTAAGGGTACTGAAATTTTGTTGTATATTGTATTTTCAATTAAAAAAATTCTCGATGGTTCTATTTATCAGAATTATATTGTTGTTGTTAGGTGCCGCTGGGTTGAGTCCAATTCATAGTAACCCTATGTACAAAATACTCCCTGACACTGTGCCATGCCTGGCACTATGTCAGTGCTTCCCTGCTATTCATAGCATTTTCAGTGGCTGATTGTTGCAGGGTTGCTTAGGGAGTGGGCTGCTATGTCCTTCTCCCATTTTTGTGGTGCTGGGGATTGAACCTAGGGCCTCAGAGACTGTGGAGCAGCACTGTACCAACTGAGCTAAACCCCAGCCTCTAACAGTTATAGAAGGCAGAAATACTAGCTAAACTTGTTTCTCACATTGCTCATTTTAGAATTTTAAAATATCGTTTCAGACTCTGAAGTGTTTGACACATTTGGATTTGCACAGTAATAAATTTGCATCATTTCCCTCTTACTTGTTGAAAATGAATTGTATCATCAACCTGGATGCCTCTCGAAATGACATCGGACCCATGGTAGTTTTAGATCCTGCAGTGAAGTGTGTGACCCTGAAACAGCTTAACCTGTCATATAACCAGCTCTCTTCTGTTCCTGAGAACCTCACCGTTGTGGTAGAGAAACTGGAGCAGCTCATTTTAGAAGGGTGAGAAGGGAGTTTATTAAAGACAGTGGGCTTGCCTTACACTGAACTTTTTAGAGTTGACAAAATATGCTGACCCTTCCATAGTAATGAGTTTTAAACTGAAATGTAATAAAATAATGAGGTAATTAATATTACAGTTCTTATCAATTGACCTAAACTTTCAGTTATTTTTAAAATTAATAAATCTGCTTTGATGCTATACTTTGAGGGTGAATTATTTTGATTTGTTTTTTTGCTAGAGCATTTGAGTTTATCAATTGAATCATCAATTTTTGTTTACCAATAGAAATAAAATATCAGGAATATGTTCTCCTTTGAGCCTGAAGGAACTGAAGATTTTAAACCTTAGTAAAAACCACATTTCATCTCTACCAGAGAACTTTCTTGAGGCTTGTCCAAAAGTGGAGAGTTTCAGTGCCAGAATGAATTTTCTGGGTAAGTGTTCTATATAGATCTCATCCTTACTAGGCTTTCTCAGTCTCAAAGGATGAGCCATATATGGACATTTTAGGTGGGAATTCAAAGATGGTGTTTGAGTTAAAATATTACACTAGGGTTGCACAAATATAGTTAGCAGGTTGAAGATAAAAAGAAATTAGCTCTTAAGACATAAAAGAATGGGGAAGAAACATAAGTGCCTATTTATGTAAAAGGAGCCAATCTGAAAAAACCACACACTGATCCCATTTAGAAGACATTCTAGAAAAGGCAAAAGCATAGGGACAGTGAAATGGTTGCCGAGTGTAGGGTGAGAACTGAGGAGTTTCAGTGCCATGAAACTGCTCTGTATGGTACTATAATGCTGGACACGTTATTAGACATTTGTCAGAATCCATAAAATGTACAACACAAGGAATGAACCGTTAGCTGAATTATGGGGGGATAATGATCTGTCAACATTGGCTCATCAATTCTAATAGATATGCTTCACTAATGCAAGTTATTAATAGTCGGGGAAAGTTGTGTGGGAAGAGAGTAGGGAAGGGAGGAAGTATATGTAGGAACTCTATGCTCTCCACTCAAATTTTCTGTAAACCTAAAGCTGTACTTTGAAAAAAAAAGTCTTTAAAGAAGTCTATAATTTAAAAATAATTAGCATGTTACTATTGTCATGGGCTAAAACTATAGTTACTTGGCTGACAAACAGTAATTACACTGTGATTCCTTTTAGTCTATTAAGCTCAAAATGCACATGGCTGCCTGAACTGGGAAAAGCATCCTTATACTAGAATGCTGAGCTCTATTTTGAAGTTTCTGCAATAGTTTTTTATATAAATGAAGTTATTATTATTGTTACTTTTAAAAATAAAATTCATAATTTAACAGTTTTTAAATTAGTAGTTGATGTTTCATTCAGCTCTTGCTTTTTGCAAGACATTATAATAAGATACAATATGATCTTCATTCTTATTCAAAGTTATAAAATACTCTTAGGTTCTCTTACCATGTAAGCTAACACAAGGAATTGTGTTCATTCTGATATTAAGGGAGGAAACACCTTGTTGGCAATGATCAGGGACTATCCATATTTTATCTTAGTAAAAATGACATGTATCTTGCCACTCTTGTGATTATTCTACACCTGACTTGATAAAAATAATTCTTAATACTGTTTAATAGCAGGATAGAGTTTGACTACTTATTTAAAATGTTCTAATTTGTCAGAACTTTCAGAAACTAATAATGATAAAAACCATGTTAATTCCTGTAGCATTTCCTTCTGTTTTCCTCTATTTTCTCATGCTCTCCTGAGTACTGACCATGTTTCTCCTGAGTCTGAAACTGGAGATAGAGTGAATCACTCACTAGTGAGCAAAGCAAACCCAGGTGCTCTCTTTAATGCACTTATAGTTAAATTCAGCAGATAGGCATTAAAGAATAATGGCATAGATAAATGTGATTATATATTGTGCAATATATATTGTGGAAAAATTTCAAGATGCTCTGAGGGCACCTCAGGGATCTTATTCAGTTTGTAGAGTCAGGGAGGTATTTCTTTGCCTGTGATATTTAAGCTGGATCTGGAAAAAAGGTCATTTGAAAGGATGCTGAGGTGCTTGGTTAAGGTCAATATGTCAGCTTAATCTAACAAAAATATTACAGAGCAGAACAGTATGACCTTTGCCTTACAAACAGGAAATTGAAGCACTAAGATTTTTGTATAATGTATGTTTGTTGTTGTTGTTAGGTGCCATCGAGTTGGTATCTGACTCATAGCGACCCTACATACAACAGGTGAAACACTATTGTCAGTGCTTCTCTGCTAGTCATAGGGTTTTCAACTGATTTTTGAGAGTGGGTTGCTGGATCCCTCTTCCAAGCCTACAGTATCTGGTGCTCCCAGGCTGTCTCCCATCCAAGTACTAACCAGGCCCCACCTGCTTAGCTTCTGAAATCTGATGGGATCAGAAGCCACAGTGCAATGGCTGTAGGCCCAATGTGTGTTTAGGGGAATGCAATTAATTAACTAGTTATAAAGGCTTGTATAGACTTCAGTTTAAAAATCTGCTTGTGCCCTCTTTGCTTTCTGGCTTCGCTGAGGTGAGAAGCTCTGCTCCACTGTACCCTTCAACCATGATGCTCTGCCTCACCATAGGCAGGACCAATGGAGCCAACCAGCCATGGACTGAAACCTCTGAAACTGTGAGCCCAAATAAATCTTTCCTCCTTTATAAAAAAATTCTCCTTGCTTCTCAGTTGTGTTAGCATTCCCCTAGTGTAACAAAATAACTCAATCAACTTATAAGGAGGAAAAGTATTCGGGCTCACAGTTTCAGAGATGTTAGTCCCTGATCAGTTGGCCCTGTTGCTCTGGACCTGTGGTCAGGCAGCATACCAAGGTGGGAGCATGTGGTGGAAGGGGCTGCTCACCTCACAGTGTCCAGGAAGTGAAAAAGAGAGACCAGAAAGGGCCAGGATCCCAATATCCATTCAAGGCCATACCCTCAGTGACCTGATTTCCTTTCACTAGGCTCCACCCACTAAAGGCTCCACCACCTCCCAATAGTGCCATAATCTGGGGACTAAGCCTTCAATGTATGGGCCTTTGGGATACAAATTATAATAGCACTACACAACCTCAGTGGTCTGAAAAGTAGCCTTACATTTGAGAAATGCTCAATGGAGGACATCTGAGCAGGACTGCTAGCGATTAAAAATAATCCCATATGAAATGAAGTTTTAGTTCTTTGATTTTGAGTACTTTCCATATGGCATCTGAGCCACAAGACTCATTTCTTAGGTGGAGAATCACTTATTTTTTCACAAGTGCATTTTGGATGCAGATGAGGTATGATACGTATATCTCTACTTCTTGGGAAGACATTCTACTGGTGTCCCAGAACATTTTCACCTTTGAAGGCTTTCTAGATAAAATATAACCCACATTTTAACCTTGAAAATGCTGAGAATTTCTCAGGCGGTTTTTATAGAGCATAAATTTGCAGATCTAAAAAAACCCAGATTTGAAATTCTAAGAAATCTAAATTTGTCTGGTTTGGCTGCTCTGGTTCACAGATAAGAAAACAGGCTGTCTGATTTGCTCAGTTTCTCAAATTGCCTTCTACAGAATTTTATTCCTGGAGGTACCTTATACCGTATGTCTTTGCAAATGCATAAAATATGTCAAAATATTGAGAAAGCCAAAATATTTCACTTTATTTTACTTAATGGTTCCCAATCATTAAAATCATCTGGTCAAAGAATACTTTTATTAAGTAATATCCATTATTGTTCCATAGGACATTCTTTATGAGATGGTACCCTCAATAATTTTTGTTCTTATAATACATTATATATTACTAAAGTGTTCAAAAGTGTTTTGTTATAGTACTTATGAATAATTTCAATTAACCTATACTACATGCCTCCTGTATCCGTACCACTGTGGGGTCCAATCCTGTCAGATCTTGGAAGCTAAGTGGGGTAGGATCTGGTTACTACTTGGATGGGAGACCACCTGGGAACACCAGGTGCTGTAGGCTTGGGAGAAGGACCCAACAACCCACTCCCAAAAAACAATATGCTTTGAAAACCCTATGAACAGCAGAGAAACACTGACAATATTGTTTTACCTGTTGTACCTAGAGTTGCTATGAGTCAACCACTGACTTGATGGCACCTAACAAAAACAACAACAACAACAACATACTACATATCATGTGATAACATTACATAATTTGAAATGAATATTCTAATAACTTTTGACTTACAGATGTTGGTTAGGTAAGTTTAAACTTACATAGTTTTATAAAGCTTTTATGTTAAAAATCCTGAGAAGTATATTTTTCTAGTGGCAGTATTAAGGATATTTATTTTATAAAGCAGATTTGTTTTATATTATCAGTGGAAAAATGAAAATTAAATTAAGTTACATGTCATGGATAAATGTTCTTACTGAATTTAATAGAAATCTGGTTAAAATGATTAAAAAGTTCATTATCTTATTTTTATTTTATTTTAGCCACAATGCCTTTTTTACCATCTTCTATAACAAGTCTAAAATTATCTCAAAACAACTTTACATGTGTACCAGATGCAATTTTAAATCTACCACAGTAAGTTTATTGTTGTTGTAGTTTTAAACTGTACGAATTAGAACAGAACTTTCAGAAACATGATCATGGTTTTGATTTAGCAATATAAATGTAATTTGTTTCTAAACCTCATTAGCTTAATGTTTTTATATGTATGAGCGTCTGATTTTCACTAGACAAAAGATCCAAGTCTTTAAACTGTTATATTAATTTATTTGGCTATGTGTAGAAACAATCTAGGATTATTTAATTAATTTATGCATTATTATAATCAAATGAGATTACACTGGTTACCACTTAGCCTTTCAAATAGTAACTGCTCTCAGAGATTGATATGTTGCCAAAATGCTATTAACTTTGAAATTAACTAATGTTTGAGTGACATTGTCTGTGAAGATTAGGACAATTTTTATAGTTCTAGGTTTGGGGTTTTTTGGTTAATTTCGTTGAAAATAAAAACTTTCTGTAAACTACAAATTCAGGCATTAATTTTATTTCAAGTTTATTGTCATTCTAAATATTCTAATTGTGCCATACATTATAAAACAAATTTATAAGTATATGTGTGCAAATATATACATATAATAAGCAAATAATAATTATAATCTAGTCATAGGAAGTATCAGACAAGCATAAACTGTTGTTATTAGGTTTTAAATTTAGCTTTGGAATACATCAGAAACTGTTTTAACTGCTCTACAGTACAACACCTCTTTAATCTTTCTCATAATTCTATTAGATAGCTCCTATTACTATTTCTACTTTATAATCTCATTAGAGAGAGATCTCCAAAGTCAGGATTCTTCAACACTGGTTGGTTCAACTTCAAAATCTCAACTCTTAACATATAAGGACCTATCAAATATAGGCTTATATTTTAAACATAATGGTTTCCTGAAAATGTGTTTGAAAGCCTAATGTTTATAATACTTGAGTAAGAGGTAATGTGATGTACTGAAGGTTTCTTCCTAGAGAACAAAAAGTATATCCATTTCCTAGTTCCACCGTGCCTTATCCACCTTCCTCAGGCATGCACTTCCTGACTTTGTATCCATTTCTTTTGGTTTTGTATCCTTTTCTTTAGTTACATAAATGTGCACACAGTTAGTCAATGTAAGTTCTGACTGAGGCTAAACAGGCACTGCTTTGGGAAAACCTAATGATTCTCTGCTTTATCTCAAATGCATTGCTCATTAAGACCTGCAAGTTTTGTCTGTAATACAGTCAATTTCCTTTCCTTTTCTTGGTTTCCTTTTCTTTTCTTTTCTTTTCTTTTTTTTCTGTTCTAATGGTCTGAACCCAGGGCCTTGTGCATACTTTGCAAGTGCTCTACCATGGAGTTGCATCCCCAGGCCCTCTCTGCTTTAAATCTTGAGATAGTAACTTTCTAAATTACTCAGGCTGCCCCTGATCCTCCTGCCTTTGCCTCCTGAGTTGGTGGGATTACAGGTATGTGCCACCACACTTGGCTTCCATGCATTTTTATTAGATAACTAGAGTAAAATCTAGTACATTTTAAAATAGGAGCACATGTTGCTTTGCAAACCTGAACTTTTGTCTTGAAGGTGGTACTGCTGTGAGAGCTTACAATTAATTCTTTAAGCTTGAAATATGCTCGCTGGGTGAAAGGGGTCAGTATATAGCTATGAAGGCTCAGGCAGACTTTTGCATAGTTCAGTATATCCCAATTGCTTACTGTCTTTATTTTCTCTATACTCATGCACTCATGTATGATATGTGTTTCTACAAATCTTGAGTAGCATTCCTGTATGAAAGCAATGTTGCATTGAGAATCTACTACATGCCATGCAGCATACTCAGTGCTGTGATAATTACCATATTGAGATAAGGTGCTGAAAGGGTGTGTCCACAACTATAGTAATTAACTCTAAGCCCCTGCCTCTAAGCCCTCCTTGGTAATGAGTGAAAACATTCCATTTAAAAGACAAGTGAGGGCTACATGTTTGTAAACATTGTATAAAAGGCAGAAATTTTAATGACAACTCTTAACATTTGTTAACTACAATTTCTTATGCACCATAAATATTTGTAAAATATTGGTCTTTTCTTCATTCTGAGATTGGCATGTTTATATACCTCATGTAGGAAATTGGACTTCAGTTTTTTTTCTTTCTTTCTCAAATACCTTCAATGGACACATATGCATTGTACAAAATTATGGGGTAACATGATATTTTGATACATGTGTACATTATGTAATATTCAAATCAGGATAAGTATATCTGTCTTCTCAAACAATTGTCATTTCTTTATGGTGGAAACATTCAAAATCTTTCTAGCTTTAAAAAATATATAGTACATTCTTGTTATCTGTAGACATTCTACTATGGAATAGAATCTATTTATTTTACTTTATTTTACTTTTTGGTCCTGGGGGGCTGAATCCAGGGCCTTGCATATACTTTGCAAAGTGCTCTACCACTAAGATGCACCCCAAGTCCCCCTTTTTTTTTTATCTTGAGATAGAGTCTCACCAACTTACATAGACTGCCTTTGGCCTTGAGCCTGCAATCCTCCAGCCTCTGCCTTCTGAGTTGTGATTACAAGTATGAAACATCATGCCTGTTTTCTTTCAATTTTATGGACTTTATTCACTTAAATCTCCTTCCTAGTGAAACATGCCTTCTTTCTAACCCATGCATTCCTGTATGTACACACAAACTTCACATGCATGCTTCTATGTAGATGATTTTAGTTTTAAAGTTATATCATTCTCACTCCGATAAAAATGACTTAGGCTATTTCATGTGCATTAGAAACACTCATTTGGCTTTCATTTTGACATTGTATTGTTTTAGTTTGCGGTCTTTGGACATGAACAGCAACAACATCGAATGTTTGCCAGGTCCTGCACATTGGAAATCTTTGAATTTAAGGGAACTTCTATTTAGCTATAATCAGATTAGCATCTTGGATTTGAGTGAGAAAGCACACACATGGTCCCGAGTAGAGAAACTACATCTTTCTCATAATAAACTGAAAGAGGTAAGAAGTCATCTTTATTTGTCTGAAGTTACTGGCAATTTAAAATTATGCTTCATAGTTTGCATTATCACAAATTATCATTTTAAAATCTGTTACTTCATATTTTTAAATAAGATGTAATCCCACCCTATGGTGAATGAGTGTAGTACCTTAATTTCCTAAAACAACAACGGAAACAAGGAATATTCCTTGTGATATATGTTTCAAGAATTATGTGAATATATATATTTGACTATGAATGTGTATAATGCTACAATTGTGTCATTATGTCACTACATTGCTGATTTGCTAACAAACTCTCAGATACTGTAGCTTTCTTAACTTCAGTGGACCATATATAGCCTGTGTTTCTCCTCTTTCTTTCCTATAGTCCTAAATTTTTGCATTCTCCACCCCCAAATAGTTGAGCCTCCTTTGTTTTTGTCCATTCCTACTGTTACAAATGTGAAACTGATTATTTGTATTTCTGAGAAAATATTTTTTTTTCTTGTGAAGTTCAAGCCTATTATCTATAAAAAACAAGAAAAATTAAAAGTCTGATACTGCAAGGTTCAGAATAACTGAATATTTTCTGGTGCTTGATGTTTATGCCAGAAAATGAATGTTTTCAATTACAAATATAATGTAGATTGCTTAAAAACTTGGCAAGGAAAATAAACACACTTCAATTAGGCTGCCACCTAAACATTTAGTTGTATCTTAAGAACAACAAGTTGCATGTAAGTTTGTAATGACGACATCCTTGTAGTGTACTAAAGAACCTAGGCAGTGGGAGGGGACTGAACAGAGCAGAGACAATGGATTTGGATAACTGTAAAGAACTTCTTTATTTTCAGTGTTGTGAGGAGATGAAATGTATTACCAAGAGAGATTGGGTTATTAAAGCTGTAAGTCATATAAATTTTTTTAGGAGGGTAAGTTCTCTATATGTATTTTTTCCCTGTTTCTAAGGATGTATTCTGAAAACTGATGACAAGCCTTTGGAAGGTTTTCAGACTCTGTTGAAAGGATATGCAAGTTGCTGGTGAAATCTATGAGCCTTTCTTGTATCCTGTAGTCATGTTTTGTGGCAGCGTACATTTTTTCCTTCCTACCAACAGGTTTTGCCCTTTTTTATTTCATTAAGATTCCTCCTGAGATTGGCTGTCTTGAAAATTTGACCTCTCTTGATGTTAGTTACAACTTGGAACTGAGATCCTTTCCCAATGAAATGGGGAAATTAAGCAAAATATGGGATCTTCCTTTGGATGAATTACGTCTTAATTTTGATTTTAAGCATGTAGGATGTAAAGCCAAAGACATCATAAGGTTGGATAATTTTATTTCCATTTATTTTTAATAAATTTGTTTCAGACTTACTTCTGTGATTTTGGTGGGTATACAGTTATAATTTAGGAGTAAATGAGCAGTACTATTTAGTATTCTATGTGTCATTTGCCTTTCATTTAATAAATGGATTTATATGGTGCCACTGCAGAGGTTTCTCACTCATGTAGCCAAGCTAATGGTGAGAGAATGCCTTCTCCTCCCTGCCATTGTTTTCAGTAGAAATGTGCTCTAGAAGAAAATAAATAATACTATCTATTTGGATTCTTGTTACCAATTATACGTCTAAGGAAATATAGCAAAGCATAATAACTTCTCACACTTTATTACAGGTGCTTATTATAATTTAAAGCATATTAGTTACCAACTTGCTATGAAATTGCTAATTTTGATTTTGCCTATGAAGATGAATCTCTGCAACTTCCCAGCTATCACAGTTCCTGGTCGTTACACTTTAAGAACTTAAAATATCTTTGATAATGGACTTTGTTCTACCCATTGTTCTCTTTGAACATGTTGGTCATATTATTACCTACTTATAAAATTCTTTACTCTCTTTCCCATAAAGTTACTTTATTTTGTAGGCCCCATTCAGTGTATCCTTAATTCAACTATGATCTCCGCTAAGGCAGGGACTAAGGCTGTGTTTGATTCCTGGCCCCTAAAACAGAGCCTGCCATAAAGGAAGAGTTGATGAATTGCAAAGTGGCTTACACTTCCCCAATTCTTTTCTGCTTTCAGTCTCTTAAAGTTATATTTAACTTTTTACCTATTTTCATAAGGAAGGGTTGATTTTCTAAACTCCTGAGCTTGACTTAATTGGAAAGAAAAGAAATTCTTCACCTCCTGTGTTAAACATGACCATCCCTCATCCTGCACAATTATTTCCCATTTTCCTCCTGACACTGGAAACGATGCTTGTATGTGGGCCACTTCTCACTGAACATTTAGTAAAATGAGTTTTCAATATATTATACCATTATTATCAAGCCACTATATAGCTATTTGATTTGATTTGATTTTTGTAGTATGAGGGGGTGGAACCCAGGGCCTCATGCATGTTAGGCATGAGCCATACAACTGAGCTACACCCTCAGCCCCCTTTTTTATTTTTTATTTTGAGCCAGGGTTTTATTAAGTTGCATAGGCTGCCTCTGGCCTTGAACTTAAAATCCTCCTGCCTTGGCCTCCTGAGTCACTAGGATTATAGGTGTCTGCCTTCGTGCCTGCCTTTAACTAAAAATATTTAAACATGGTTAACGTTTTTTAGAAAATACAGAAAACCTGGAGAGATTTATAAATTGTAAGCCATCATTTACTTTTTAAAGACTGATTTATTTCAAAGAGTGGTAAATTCTTAATAAATAAATAAATGAAGAAAAGTAATGTTGCCTTTTGGTCATATCCTCAGGAATGTTGGTCAGATTCTCATTGGTTATTAGAATGGTTAGTCAGTATTCCCTAAAACTCAGTTATGATTTAGCTTGCTTCTGTAATTTTAAACTGGGACATTTTAACATAGTTTCAAATGTATCTTTCTATATTTACTATATTTAAAAAACATCTGAAGTCTATCATTTTAAGGGTGGTTTTGTTTGGGCACTTAGCACTTCTAATTAGTTTCAATTGTTTTTACATTAAGATTATTAGAAATCAGCTATGGTGGCATATGCCTGTAATTCCAGCACTCAGGAGTACAAGACAGGAGGACTGATGCAAATTCAAGGTCAACCTGGGCTACACAGGGAAACAACAATAAACAGGAAAAAAGCAAACTAAAACAAATACCTTCCCTAGATTATAGGAATAGCACCATGTTAACATCTGCTGATACTGCAATAATATGTTTGTATTTATACTATAACCAATGACCTCACTATTCATATTTACTATACATGAATATATGACATATGTGAACATACATCTATAGGTCATATATGAATATATATATGTGCATACATGTATAATATAAGCAATATAACCTCATCAAGTTTTGGTATAACGTCTATCTATCTATATACACATACATGCACACACTTTATGTCACATGGGAATTTATGTCATATGGGAATTTTTATTATTTTTTTTAATTTTTTAATTTTTGGTACTAGGGGTTGAACCCAGGGCCTCGCACTTGCATGCTTTGCTTTGCAAGTGCTGGACTACTGAGCTGCATGCCTAGCCTCTTTTTTGAGACAGGGTCTTACTAAATTACTTACTAAACTTGTGATCCTCCTGCCTCTGCCTCCCAAGCTGCTGGGATTACACGTGTGTGCCACTGTGCCAAGCTGGGAATTTAAAAATTTTATGCTTGATAATTCTTAAGATTTTATTTGTGCTATTTAAAGAAACCCACCCACACACCCACACACCCACCCACACACACGACATACATGGAGTTCTAGTTGATATTGCAAATCTATTTTGGCATTTTGATTATTTCTGGTGATAGTGTAAAATCATTATATTTGGTAATACTAGCAAACATCAAATACTCTGAAATCATTAACGAAACACATACATTAATAGTGCATCAAAAGGCATGTCCATTGTTAGATATATGAATTATGCAGTCTTTTACATAGTGGTACTTAAAGTATTCAGTGTGAAAGGACTCAGGTAAATCCCAAGTGGAGTGTTAAGCAGTTTGTTATTTTTATTTTCAAATGCCAGGTTTCTTCAACAGCGGTTGAAAAAGGCTGTGCCCTATAACCGAATGAAACTTATGATTGTGGGGAATACTGGGAGTGGTAAAACTACCCTACTGCAGCAGTTAATGAAAATCAGGAAGTCAGATCTTGGAGTGCAGGGTGCCACAGTTGGCATAGATGTAAAGGACTGGCCTGTCCAGATACGAGGCAAAAAGAAGAAGGACCTTGTCCTAAATGTGTGGGATTTTGCAGGTATTTATTTATTCACCTTTATCTTTAATTTAGAACAAGAATTTAAAAACTGGGTTTTCTGTTCTAATAGAGCCAAGAGCTGATAGGTCCTATGGAATTATTCCAAAGCCATTTACTACTAATTTTATCCTTTGCACCAGAATGGACAGGTAGGTGGAAAGAGATGTGAGGAACAAGTAGAGGGCAGGGGAAGTGAACTGCTTGGTTGGTAGCTGATACATATGCTGAAAGTTGTCAATCCCTGGTAATATCCCAGGCTATACCTCTAAATACTGCCTGAGGATTGTCTTTCTCTTTTAAATAAGTAGCATTACTCTCTATGCCATTTTAAAAAAATGATTCTTTTAAAAAAGATTAAAAACCTCCCTAATCTTGTGTAGGTCGTGAGGAATTCTACAGTACTCATCCCCATTTCATGACCCAGCGAGCATTGTACCTCGCTGTCTATGACCTCAGCAAAGGGCAGGTGGAAGTGGATACCATGAAGCCCTGGCTCTTCAATATAAAGGTGATCTGCTCTAATCATTAAACATAGAAAGTAATCCTAAGTGGGTTTTGCGTGTGTGTATGGGTGCGTGTGTGTGTGCGTGCGTGTGTGTGTGTGTGTGTGTGTGTGTGTGTGTGTGTGGAGAAGGCAATTTATTTTGGGCAAACAGTTGCTCCAGGCTCTTCAATAGTGCTTTTTGAAAGTTAAATTTTTGTTTCACTCATTTATTTTTTTAAAGTTAGAAACACTAAAATTTTGAGTTGGAAAATTTTCAGGAAAATGAAGTCATGACACAAGTATTGAAGCAGGGTTTCCATGTTGGTAAGTGTTATTGGTATCTGAAATTTTCTCATGGTATAAATCTTGGAAGTACATATGTTCAACTGTTTCTCGTGATATTATTTCTTTAATAAAATATAAATTTTGCTAATTTAAAATGAACTATACCAAAAAAGTCTGCAGCCATAGCACCCTGGCGTCTGATCTTTCTTGATCTCAGAAGCTAAGCGGGGTCGGCCTGCTTAGTCCTTAGATGGGAACACCAGGTGCTGCAGGCAAGGGAGAAGGACCTGGCAGGCCACTCCAGAAACAATTGACCATTGAAAACCCTATGAATAGCAGAGAAGCACTGACATAGTGCTGGGCAAGGCCTAGTTTTGAAGAGTGTTTCGTTCTGTTATACATAGCATCACTATGAGTTGGCTCCAACTCAACAGCACCTAATATCAACAGCAACAACATACCAAGAAAAGCAATCTATACGTTACCTCTTATGTCACCAGTGGCTTTTTGGTATGAAGCTCTTCAGATTCCTTCGTGCAAATGGTATCAGACTGTTACGTTCTTGTCCATGGAATCTGCTTTTTGTCATTTTTCTACCTTTCCCCATGCTGTCCTGCTGTTTGTCAGCTGTTCCTTCAAATAATGTGGCTTTTTTTGAATTGTGATCTCAGTGAGAGGACAGTCTCATTAAATTGTGCTCCAGGGAGCACTTCTGTGAATCAAGCCCTTAGAAAATTTTGCATCAGGACTTTTTGGCTACATATAAACTTGTTTTATAATTTGGGTGATTTTTTAAAAACTTCTTCTTTCTTGAGTTTATTATAGCTTATGTATACAGCAATGTAAGCACAGTGGCAGTGATTCACTTTTGTGGCTATTTTCCTTTCCTTGTTTGAATGACTTCAAAGTGAATTCAGGAGATAAAATTTATAGATAAGGAAGAGAAAATATAAATTACATTATGTTACTTTGGGCCTTTATTGAATGTTTATTTTATTTAGAAGCACATTTATCAAATAATCTGTTCTAAGCATTAAAATACAAAGAAAAGAGAAATGTACAGTACTACTGTTACCTAGACAATCTGGAAAGTGGTAAGAACTAGATTAAGAAGGGATATGAAAAAAACTTTTTAAAATTTCTTAAGGTTGCATTTTTTTTAGATTGAAAAAAACCTTAGAGTCTTTCTTGCTGCTATAATAGAATACCTGAGGCTAGAAACTTTACAAAAAACAGGGGTTGATTTCTCACAGTTCTAGAGGCTGGGAAACTGAAGATCTTGTGGCAAGCATCTTGTGAGGGTCTTCCTGTGACATCAGCCCATGGTTGGTGGATGGCAGAAGGGCAAGAGAGCATGAAAATGAGACAGAGGGGAGGGGAATCAAAGTCATCTTTTTATTAGGGACCCACTATGGTGATAATAGCATTAATGTGTTCCTGAGGGCTTGGCTCTCATGACTTAATCCCCTCATAAAGGTCTCATCTCTCAATATTGCTGTTTTGAAGATTAAGTTTCTAACACTTATCCTTTGGGGGTCACATACAAGCCATAGCAAGAGGAAAAGGCTTTCTTCTAAAGTCTTTTAGTTTCTTGTTACAGCACAACCAAATTTCTCAGCAAATTTCAACAGCAGCGTAAGCAGATACGATTTTGAAGCAAACCTGAGGATATTTTGTGTCTGTTCATGTAGGCTCGTGCTTCTTCTTCCCCTGTGATTCTTGTGGGCACACATTTGGATGTTTCTGATGAGAAGCAGCGCAAAGCCTGCATAGGTAAAATCACCAAAGAACTCTTGAATAAGCGAGGGTTCCCGGCCATACGAGATTACCACTTTGTGAATGCCACCGAGGAATCTGATGCTTTGGCAAAACTCCGGAAGACCATCATAAATGAGAGTCTTAATTTCAAGGTAACATGGTTTATGCCTCCTGTAGGCTGATCGATAAATATAATTTATTCTTATGGTGCAACAGCTTAAAAATGCCAGAAATCTTGAGAAGAGAGTATCTTAAAATTGAAGATTTTTTTCCATAGCTCTTAGAATTATTAAAGTACTTTCATTTTACTTATTCAACTTACTTGTACCGTGCCTCATATGTAATTCATAGAAATGGGAATAAAAGATAAATATTGGATCCTGTGAGATGCTCAGGGATGTTTCTGGAACACTGGGAACATCTTTTTAAGAGAGAAAATGCTCCCACCTTCCTATTTTGGGGATTCAATCAAAAGGATAAAATTGCATATTGTGGGGGGAGTTGGGATCATTGGTTCTATTATTCTCAGGCTCTTGTTTCTCCATCTGCTCTTTTCTTTTGGAGTTCCTATTATGCACATCTTGATTGGAGCAGCCCCTTCACATCTCTTGTCCTTGTGATTCATATTCCATATTTTTTCTCCTCATAACGTGGATAACTTTTATTTAGTCGTCAAGATCACTAATTTGGTTTTTAGGAAGGTCTAAATAATTACTTACTTCCTAGACACTAGGTTTTTCATTTTAGGAGTTATATTTAAATTCCAGTTATCTTCTGGTAAGCCAAATATTTACAAAAACATGATTAAATTGGCCATCAGGGAGAACACTCTTTAAATACTTGCACAGAAAAAAATCTTCTCTGTGTTCTAATGGGATCATGGTGTAAACTGTGCTGGAAAACATTCTGGATAGTTCAATAAGACAAACATAATGGTGGACCTCAGTGAGTCTCTATAGGCTTAGCTCATTAGCACTAATGATCAAGATTGTGATTACTAGAGCTCTGTTTGGTCTGACAAGCCACAGCATAATTATTAATAATGTCCCACTACATTTTCAAAAGTATTCTACTTTAGATGATAAATTATTATCATTACTATTACTATTACTATTATAGTTTTTATTTGGCAGTTCTAGGGCATTGAGCCTGCAGCCGTACCACTGTGGCATCCGATCCCATCAGATCTTGGAAGCTAAGCCGGGTCAGGCCGGGTTAGTACTTGGATGGGAGACCGCATGGGAATACCAGGTTGCTGTAGGCTTGGGAGGAGGACCCAGCAACCCACTCCCAAGAAATAATCAGCCATTGAAAACCCTGTGAATAGCAGAGACACACTGACAGTAGTGTTTGGCCTGTTGTATATAGGGTTGCGGTGAGTTGGATACCGACTCCACGGCACCCAACAATAACAAAAACAGAGGGTTGAATCCCAGGCCTCACACATGCTAACCAAGCATTCTTTCACTGAACTGCGCCCTGGTTCCTTTTTTTTTTTTATTTTTTATTTTGAGACAGAGTCTGCCTACATTGAACAGCTAACCTCTAGCCTGGAACTTATGATCTTCCCTTCTTGACCTCCTCAGTAGCTGAGATTATAGAAATTTGCCATAATGTCTGGCCTGGATGATAAATTATATGCTCACCCTGGTTATAACTCCATGTTGGCCAGTTAGCTTGGCTCTGTTCCATTATGTTACTATCTAAAACATAATGAGCCATTTATAAATATGTTGGTCTTTATGATGCCCAGGGAAAGAATTTATATGCTTGTATTTTTCAATACACATTTATTATAGGTACTATAATGCTTTACTGATGGTGGGTTGGTAATGGCATTTTATGCTAGAAGAAAAGTATTATACATTTGAAGATTTTTCTCTTCTCTTGTAGGATACATGGTTATAGGGTTATATGACTTCTTAAGCAAACAAATACATAAAAGTTACTCATCCAATTAATGTGTTTATCCAAATAGTTTTCTTCTGAGCTATGCTTATATTTAAAGAACTTTGTTATTATTCAGAATATTTTAATGTTTTTAACATATTTTGTCATTCCTGTCAAAGCATACATCATATATTTTAAAAGACCCTTTTGGAAGATGACTTGGTTTTGAAAAATTCTAAATTTAGTTGAAGTGAAGTCTATAGATAAGGTGGTTGGTTCATTAAGCTGGATTAATATTCCTTAGTCTAATAGCAAGGTGACACTGTCAATCAATAAGACTAGATTTCTTTTGGCACTTGAAGACAACTCTATACAAGGAAGAAAACAAAAGCTTTAATAAACTGCAGTATTATTTAAAGAAAGGTATATTGCTAATTGAAGATGAAGTTGCACCTGACTCATGCCATGGCATTTTTAGTCTCATCATATGCTTGTGAAAATTGGACAATGAATAAGGAGATAGGAAGAGAATTGATGGTTTTGAATTATGTATGGTACTGGAGGCAAATATTAAATATACTATGGACTGCCAAAACAACCAAAAGAGCTGTCCTAGAAGAAGTAGAACCAGAGTGCTCCTTGGAAGCGAGGATGGCTAGCCTGCATCTTACATATTTTGGATGTGTTGTCAGGAGGGACCAATCTCTGGAGAGAGATATCATGTTTGGGACAGTGGCAGGTCAATGGAAAAAAAGGAAGACCATCAACTAGATGGATTGACACAATGTCTGCAATAATGGGCTTACACATAAAAAAAGATTGTGTGTGCCTGGCACAGTGTTGGGGAGTGTTTCGTTCTGTTTTACATAGGATTGCTACAAGTCAGACTCAACTTGACAGCACTGAACAACAACATATTGCTAATGGCTGCATCATTCTGGCATGTTGACTTGAAAACTCATTGGAGTGCTGTGTAGAACAGTGATTATTCCAGAAGACCCAGGGCCAGTGAGCTTGCTGGAACTTGAGTCTTCTTTCCTCTCTGAGGTATTTCAGCCTAGCTTCAAAGAGCAGCTTTAAATCTACTAGAGACCGTCACTGCCTTCTTTTTGCCTCTTTTATTCATATTTTCCTTTTACCTTGGCTCTTCTATAATCTTTCCCTGCCTTTATAGACTAGACTCTTATAAATTAGACTCTTTAAATAAGTTCTTTTAAAACATTTTTATTTATTTTTTTATCTTTTTGCTCAGCTTTGTAGTGACCTGATAATTAGGCTAAAAGGAGACATAGGGCAAACTAGTGGTCAATGCCATCAGTACCCTTTTCAGTTCTCTCCAGTCCATTATCAGGGCAGGCATCCTTTTCTTACCCTGTGATCGAGCCCTGTAAAATGCATCCCCTTTCTACCTGACTTGCTTTCTATGGAACCTTCATTTACTTCTTTATGTCAGTTTTCTTCCTTGGATTAAAACATAAACTCCAAATTGAAGCTCTATTTCCTCTTAATTTATAAATAATGCAGAGAAGGAATATGAAAAGTGGAGGTTAGTAGAATTATATTTAATTTTCTGGGGCAAGGGATTCATAAACTTAGTTTTTCAAATGATCATTTGCAGGTAAACATGGAAGAAATGGTTGTGGCTGAGAATCAGGGTCCTTAATATTCTAGTTATAAGTAGAAAAAGAGAAAGTTACATTTTTTGTGTTTGTCAGTGCTGAAAAAGACTTAGGCTTTTTTTTTTTGTAATACGTATTTGTAATAAGTTTAAGAATTTAAGTAGAATTTCTAATAGGTGTTGTCTGATAAAAAGAATATATGCAATTCGGGGATCCAGAAATAGGGAGAGTTTGCCCTCTGGTGGTTCCTTAAGGCATTTTGGTTACGATTACACTTGAATTTCTCTTTAAAATTACATTTTCAAGGAAAAAACAAGTGCTGGGAATATGTCTATTATAGGAACTATCATATTAAGACCATTTTTAAAAATCTTTATGTTTTTCTCAGTTAGTAGACAGTGACTATATTATGAGAGCAGCAGACCAATGATTACCCTTTCATGCCAGGATTGTTGGTATTTAGATGATGTCTCATTTTCTCAAGTTCAGTGTTCCATGAGAAAGCAAGCTTGGGTGAGAATATTTTGTGTATCCAGGTATCAGTGTTGATATTTACAGTCTATCAACATAACATTTTCTAAAAACAAGACAAAATTTGATGTTTTACTCTAAGTGTATTTTTATCTAATAAAAATGTTCTAAATGCATTTGTTTAAGTGGATTTGTAATACTTATTGATGTTTCATGCTACCGTGTCTATTGTACATAAGCTTAATGCTTTAAAAAATAGAAAATCCTTCTTTTATAGTTTGTGATTTATCCCTTTTTGCCATGGAATTTCTGGATAGCTACATATGTATTTGCATGCTATTTTATTTGCCAGCTCTTTTCAAATGAATCTCTGTCTATAATTTTCTTATTTCAATTTCATCTTCTAGTCATTGCAATTTAGTTTTACATCATATTTCAGCTTATTAAAATATACTTCAGAATGATATTTCTTTTAAAACTATTAGCACTGAATATACCAACCACTTAACACCAGCTATTTAAATTCTGTACATAATTTAAATTGATTTTATAGCCTGTCGTTTGTAATTTCATAGATCCGAGATCAGCCTGTTGTCGGGCAGCTAATTCCAGACTGCTATGTAGAACTTGAGAAAATCATTTTATCAGAGCGTAAAAATGTGCCAGTTGAATTTCCTGTAATTGACCGGAAACGATTATTACAACTAGTGAAAGAAAATCAGCTGCAGTTAGATGAAAATGAGCTTCCACATGCAGTTCATTTCCTAAATGAATCAGGTTTGTGTGTTTGTTCTGTATTTCTTTTTCAGTGCTGGGTCATACTAATTTGTAAAATGTGTCTGAATCTTATATAGGATCTATACTCAAAATTTAAGACAATGTCTATAACATTCTTAAATAATCCACTGACTTTTTTCTTTTTTGGAAGATTGCAGTGGATGCTGAATCGCTCATTGTACCATAAGAAAATAAATTTAGAAATCATCTAAGAACAACATAGGGAAAGCGTTTCTGAACAGGAGTTAAAATGTGGATTCTAGAACATGGCTTTGCTATTCAGGAGATATTGAACCCTGAACATAGCCATATCCTTTCACAGTATTAAATGAATTTAGTGTGTGTGAAAGTTGTTTTTCTTACTGTAAAGAAGAATTATCACTGCAATGGTTTCATGTATCCCTCGACCCACTTAGAGGGTCAGTGGCTATCTGAAATGAAGCAGCTTCTGTGTGGCAGATCTTGTTGTTTTGCATCACATATTGATGTCATTGTGAAAACTCTGAAATCCACCACACTGCTGATCATCTCCTCTATCAGCATCATCTTGCTGAAAATGTTGGAGTTGATTGGTTTTACTAGAGGTGGTGACTGGGAAGCTGTTTTTAATCCCTGTCTTCTGTTGTGTGAAAAATATCTTCACATGGAAAGATTCTTAAATCAGATAAGCTGAGATATGTTGTGTTTCTTATCTATATTGAAAATAATATGTGTCTTTGTACTGTACCTATAAAAAGCTGTGACGATGTTGTAAAGCTCAAAAATGCTTTATAATATTGGGACTTTAGAGCTAGAAAACAGAATGTACAGATTCTAATCTCCATTTGGCCACTGACTGTGCTCAAGATTCCTCATCTGTAAAATGAGGTAGTTGGATTAGGTTCTGGTGAAGTTTGTTGATACTTCTATGTTCAAGATTTTGTTTTTCACTGTTTGGTGAATTTTTCCTACAGGGGTCCTTCTCCATTTTCAAGACCCAGCACTGCAGTTAAGTGACTTATACTTTGTGGAACCCAAATGGCTTTGCAAAGTCATGGCACAGGTTGGTGTCTGATATTTTTTGGGGAAGAGGTGTTTTGGTTGAAGAACAGAGCAGGTGGCACTGAGAGCATTGAGCATTTTAGTGTTTGTGTTCAGTAAAGGCAGAGACCACTGTAAGTATCGAAAACTATAGAATACTTCATGTGGATGACTGCTTGAAGAGCCTCATGGGAGAAGGGGAGCGATCTTAGAGCCTACGCTTACGTCTTTGTAAGTCACAGATAGATGTCTGTACCAGTCTGTTCCATTTGGCTTTTCTAGATCCTGATGTTATCTTTAGTTTGGTGATTAGTCAGTTGAGTAAAAGTTTGTGAAATTGCTTGGGGTAACACATGAGAAAACTGGCCTGTGAAACCTCCATCTAGACAGCATAGGGGGAGTTTTGATTTCTTAAGTGGACTGTTCTGAGCTCTCAATGCTTATACTTGAACACTAAAGATAGTAATGGTTATGGCTATCTTTTCTCCATTTATATTTCATATGGAGAATGATATGTTCTCCAGATGATATCCATTACCAGTGAGGTTATACCAGTTAGTTGTAATATTCCTTTTCTGTAGGCTTACCATAGAAAACCACTACAGAAGAACACATTAACTCAGGGTTTCTTAACCTCAGCACTGTCAACATTATTTTTTATTGCACATTGTAAGATGATAGCAGCCTCTTTTGGCCTCAACTTTCTAGATGCTAGCTGTACCCTCCCACTTTTGACAAATAAAAATGTCTCTGAACATTTGCTGGATAGTATGAAAGGTACTGGGGATGCAAAATCACCCCAGGTGAGAACCATCATGTCTCCCTTAGCCCTGCACTGAGGTGAACTCAGGAAGGATGCCTTCAGGATGTGTATTCATTGGCAATTATCTTGTTTATGAGCATAATTTACAGTTTTTCATGTGGTTCCCTGAGTTCCTAAAATGATGATATATTTTTATATGAGAAATACTTCTTTTGATTAAACCATAATGCTAATCTAATTCCCACAAGTAATCTTGGATCCTAGCTCCTAAATTCCATCTAAAGATAAAAAGGGAGATATTTTCAAGAGAGAACTTGGTTAAGGCTAAATCTTATACCATGGACATTGAGAACATATTGAAGCATTAGTGTAATTGGCATTTAATTGTAATGTGTCTGTTTTCAGTATTTTGGTAGATATTTTTAAATTAGATTTTCATCCTTCTGAACATATGCCGTGAAAGTGTGATTTTGCTCACGATAACGGAGCCAGTAATGTGGTGAAAGGCACATGACCTGTGTTTAAATTCTTCTAGATGCTTACTAGCTTTCAAACATTTCTTAATATTTTAAGCCTTTGTTTCTTTATTTGTAAAATAAGGATAATAACAATGTCTTCTTGTGTACTGCCTCCCTAGTTGAATGTAAGTGAATGGCAAATTTTAGCTAATTTCCTATTAGACTTACTTGGTAAATTAAAGCATATTATTTTAGGAAATGAAAAAAAAATCTCCAAAATTGTAAAGATGTATTCATGTGGTTTTGGAAAGCATATCAGTTAAGGAGCCAAATAAAAGATAAGTGTATGCAGGTACATCCTGTTTAGCAAAGGGAATTTAAATATACCCTGCAGATTATGTTGTGAGAGGCAGCACACCATTTTATAGTTGTTATAGCCATTGAGTCAGATCCGACTCATAGCGACCCTATGTACAGCAGAACAAAACACTACCTCAAACTGTGCCATGCACACCACTTTTTTTTCTTTAATATTTGAGCATATTGTTACAGCCACAATGTTTCTTCTCATTTTGAATCATGCCACATTAGCAAATGGAGTGCAAGGGCTTTACTCCATTCCCATCATTAAAGTTGACTTTAGGAGGCAACTCTGTCCTAGTCATTTCTTGAATGCCTTCCAGCCTGGGGGGCTCATTTTCTGACACTATAGTTGGCAGTACTTGTCTGCTCCTCATAGGGTTTTCAATGGCTAATTGTTTTGAAAGTGGATTGCCAGCTTCTTCTCCCTTCTCCCTGGAAGCTCAGCTGAAACCTGTCCGCTATAGCCATCGGAAACTCCATATGGGCTAGAATGGGCAAGAAAGTTGCCCCCAGAAGTGATATGTTTCCATGCAACATTGAAACACTTGAAATTATACACAGGTGGATATTAGTGTGAGCAAAATCTTAAAGAATAGAGATAAAGGAGAGGTTTGCCTCAGAAACATCCTTTTTAAAACAAAAGCAGATTTATCCCATAAGCAAGTAAAAAAATCCCTAAAGAGTCTATGGAGTAATTAAGTTGTCACTCCATGAAAGTTCTTCTCATTAGCCTAATTATAGTATCACCATGCTAATTTAAGTGAAAATTAAATCAAGAATTTGAACAGCTAAAAGTTACTGTGAAAGACAAATATAAGGTGGCAGTAAATTATAATTTAAATTTCTTATCAACTGAAGAAATAAATGCCATCATTTTTATTTATGCTGAAAATTGAAATATAATGTCATTTTCACTTAGGGTTCAATGGAATGAAAGCTGTAAGTAACCAAGTGAAAATAAGAGCAACTTGCCTGACACCCATCAACAAAAATAAATAGGGATATCCACCTCCATGAATCATTAAGACAGGGGCCGGAACAATTTCATGGTGCAGAAGGTCTAATGATCCTACTTACTCTCTATGTGCTTTCAGCTGTTAGGTCACTAAAGTTATTAAGGAAGATTTCATCAAGGCAGGGAAAAGTTTACAGAACTCATTTAACTGTATGATAGGAGATATTAGAGAACATATTGGATTAATCAGATGGATCATTAACAAGCTTGCATGGCAATTTAATCTTGATAAAAGTATGTGGAAGAAATACAGGGAAATTTGGAAGCTTCTCTTTCCTTGAATAAGGGTATAAGCCTTATGAGTTAGTAGGTTGAAGAATATTAGGAGGTCTTTTAAAGGTGATAAAAATGAAGATAATATTTCAGATGTTATTGGAATGTAAAAAGCTACCTCAAACCCTGGAAGCTTAACATGCTAAGAATGTGTTGGTTTCCACTCTTCTGTGTGTTGACTAGGTTCAACTGAGTGGCTCTGCTTCACATGGTGTTGGTGCAAGTCAGTTGCTTGGCTTCATTCATTGAACTAGGCCAAAGTCCAAGAAGGCTGTGCTCACATTTTGCATTGTATTGGTGCGCCTCTGTGGGGCCTCAGATGATTAGGTTGGGATTGCTTATGGCATGATCATGACAGGGTAATTGGGCATCAAACATGGTGGCAGGCTACCAAAAGCAATGAAAAAAGAAGTTGCCAGTATTCTCAAAGGCTGGGCTCAGAACTAGCAAAATGTCAGTTCTGTTATAATCTATGAACCCCAGCAACCACCAGCCCTGAGTCAAGGGGAAGGGAAATGGACTCTAGATTGTGATGAATTAAGTAGCACACATGTATAGGGAGAATAAAAGTTGTTCATGTCCCCCTTGTTTGCTGCAAAGAGTAGTAGCACACTATAGGTCTACTAGAAAAATGAAGCACAGACTCTTTGCAATGAGTTTGTCTTAATTAAAATGAATTAGACTAGGTAGGTAATGGCTAACATATGAGGGGTGCTATGTGCTTTTAGCCTGCAGCCATAGCCCTGTGGCATCCGATCCCGTCAGATCTCGGAAGCTAAGCAGGGTCAGTCCTGGTTAGTACCTGGATGGGAGACCGCCTGGGAACACCAAAAGCTGTAGGGAGAAGGACGTGGCAACCCCCTCCCAAAAATCAGTATGCCATTGAAAACCCTATGCACAGCAGAGAAGCACTGACAATAATGTTTCCCCTGTTGTACAGAGGGTGGCTATGAGTCGGATATCGACTCAAAAGCACCTAACAACAACAACAACAATGTGATCTTAAAGATGATCTCATTTAATTCTTACAGCAACTTCTAAATAGTACTATGTTAGCTCTTAAGTTGCGGATGAAGAAATTGATGACATAGAGGTTAAACTATTTATCCAAAGGTACGTATTCAGAAAGAAGTAGTGTTAGGATTTCCAAGTGGATTGACTACAGTTCCTACAAACCTAATGCAAAGATAAAATGCTCCAAATCACATATTCTCAAAATTCACTCATTTAAAAATATTTATTCACTATCAGCCATTTTTCTGATAATTCTCTGGTGCTAGGATTATGGCATTAACAAATTTTTTGCACTTACAGGACTGACATTCAAATTACAGAAATAGCAAATAAACATGTAGCATTTCAGGTGAAATAGAATGCTACAAAGAAAATATGAAGTATGGTTGTACATAATAAATTGTCAGAGAAGGTCTTAACACTCAAGAAATACTAAAGCAGTAAACAATTCTCATTACTTAAATTGTGAGAGCCATCTGGCATTGCCATAAAGTACATAAGAAGTGAGAACACCAGAACTATAGTTTTGATTATTTAATGGCCAATTGTACCTTGCCAGTGGATACCAGTATGTTCAGTTAATCATTTATTCATTGATTCAGTAAGCATTATACAGTATAGAAATACATAGATAGATAAAATCAAGTCCTTGGGTCTAAGGATATTATAATCTAATATCTGACACAAGTATATGATGACAAAAACAATGTTTGCACCTGTTTAAGAAAAGCTTACACATTATAGGACTACTAATGAAAATTAAGCATATACCTTTTAGAAAAAGAAAGGTGGCCAAAACCTAAATTGGAATATGCACATAATTATGGCTAAAATATAAGAGATTACGTATGTCTGATAAAAATTATATGTACTTTGTAAGCTTTTCCTGTGTTGCCGTATTTCATTCTCACCTTACTCTTAGAGACAGCCACTTTTATTATCTCATTTTAAACAGAAGGAAATGGTGCTTTCAAGAAATCACACAGCTAGTAGTAGAGTGTGGACTTAAGCCTAAGTTCACATTCAGATTCATAACAGTGATGGTAATTAATAATCAAAGCTGAAAATATGGTTTTTGTGCTGGAATCATCTGGGTTGCAGGATACAAAAGCAGATCCTTAAGCCTCATTCCAGACTCACTAATCTAGACTTAGCAAGCACAATCTAGCAAAATGCAGTGATTACCCTGGGAGTCACTAGCCTATGCTACACTGCCTCTCTTCTTGGTAATGGAAGCCCTATCATATAAATGTCAAGTAATATTTCTACTGTAAACCTGTAGCATTAACAATCTGGAAGATAATTTCCCTAGGGATATATTAATGATGAGGCTACAAGATGAATATTGGGTATTGGATTGATTGGCTAATTGGAGCGAGAAATCTTGTTCATTGGTTTCAGAGGATCCCAATAAATTCTGATCCAATTCCCTCCCTTAATTTAGTAAATATTTTCTGAAAGTGGATTTCCAGTGAGCTTTAGGTATATGGCTCCTAGAGAAATTAGGTCCTGTGTTATACCGGACAAATTGTTCTCATCACTTTCACTGAGCAAAAAGATGTGAAATATTTCAGAAAATGAATCCTAGTGATTATTTATGAGTTCAAATATTTTTTAGATTTTGACAGTAAAAGTGGAAGGCTGTGCAAAACATCCCAAGGGAATTATCTCACGTAGAGATGTGGAAAAATTTCTTTCAAAGAAAAGGAGATTTCCAAAGAACTACATGACACAATACTTTAAACTCTTAGAAAAGTTCCAGATTGCCTTGCCGATAGGAGAAGAGTATTTGCTGGTCCCAAGCAGGTAAAACAAACCTTAAAATTTTAATTGCTCCATGGAAATTTACCATATATTTTGTTGTTTTAATTGTCAAAGAAACTTTGTTTTATAGTAGATGTACTAAATATGTTTTTGTTTCTTTTGTAAATTTTTTACTGATGTATCTAATTTTAATGAAAAATTTGTGCTTGACACTTTAAAGATACAGAAAGTGAATTACTTTATGTCTGTAATTTCTATTTGAATTACCACTGCTTAAATTAATGGAGGTAGATTGTGTGTGTTTATATGTGTGTGCATATGCACACATGTATGTGCATGCATGCACAAATAAGTGTGCCATGTAAGGGCATAGCAATGACAGAGTTATGTTAGGGCAGTTCTGGGGAGATCATGAGTTTTCAACATAATTTTATGAGAATTTATGGCATCCCAGTCTAAGTTCTAACCCTATGCTGTAGAAAATTTTTATAGCCTTATAAGAAACTGGGAAATGCTATAAAGTCATAGGATGATAAAAGTATAAATTATATTGATTGATGGATGATGGCCAATTCTAAATATAGATATGTATTTTTAAAGTTTTATATAATCTTTGGGCTGGGATTTAGCTGAGTTGGTAGAGCCCTGCGCTGCAGTCTCAGAGGTCCCGAGTTCAATTCCCAGCACTGCAAAAATGGGAGAAGGACCTGGCAATCCACTCCCAAGACAATCCCGAAACAGTCAGCCATTGAAAACCCTATGAGGGTCGCTATGAGTTGGATACCTGACTCGACGGCACCTAACAACAACAACAACATATAATCTTCATATTTGTCTATGCATAAGTAATTGTAACAATTTACTGGTGTACATAGAATTACTGAAAACATTTCATGCATCTACTCCATGTGAACATACATTGGCATTGTAAATAACCATCAGTTGTTTTTTTTTTCCATTCTTTTGAATTGGAAAATTTTAATGTACACCTTAATGTGATTCATTCTGACATGCATTTCATTGTGACATTTCCATATACGCCTTTTGTTGTATATTACACAGATAAGTTCCCCCTTACCCTCTTGTGTGCTTCCTCCCCCCATCCCACCCAACCCCCAAAGACTTGTCTTCCATTTGCTTGTTTTTTTATGGTAATATTTTTCTATATATACTTGGGTTCCAATTCTATTTAAGATAGGAACTTTTTCTGTAGTGAACTTTCTTTTTACATTGTCAGTACTATTACATGAATTTTCTAGGCCATCAATATTATTACCATTCTTTGGTATTATTGGTGTTATTATAATTATTTCCAGGACTATTAAAGTTGGGCTGTTCACCCTGAGGTCACCCCCTCCCCCATTCCTCATTCCTCCTTGTTCCTCCTCTCCCCCCTCTCTTCTCCCAGTATTTCCTCCTTTTACTAGATTTCTCCCTCCTTCTTTTGCATTCCCCAAATTGTCCCTTCTCTACTAAGTCGATTTCAGCTTTTTAAAAAAAATTTTTTATTATGTTTTTATTATGCTTTTATTATGTTTGCCTTCTTATAATTTTGATTCAGCTCCCACATATGAGTGAGAACATGTGATATTTCTCTTTCTGAGCTTGTGTTTGTTCACTTAAAATAATTTTCTCCAATTCCATCCATTTTCTGCAAATGTCATTATTTCATTTTTTTTTAATTGCTGAGTAGTATTCCATTGTGTATATGTACCATAGTTTTTTGTCCATTCTTCTGTTGATGGGCACTTTGGTTGGTTCCATATGCTTGCTATTGTGAAAAGTGCTGCATTGAACATGAAGATGCAGGTGTCTCTGTGGTATGATGACCCATCTCTCTTTGGGTAAATTCCCAATAGTGTTATAGCTGGGTCGTATGGTATGTCTATTTTTAGTTTTCTAAGATACCTCCATATTGATTTCCAAAGTGGTTGGACTAATTTACAGCTCCACCAGCAGTGTAAAAGTGTTCTCTTTTCTCCACAACCACGCCAGAACTTGTTGTTATTTGTTTTATTGATCTTGGCCATTCTTACTGGAGTATGGTGGAATGTCAGAGTTGTTTTGATTTGCATTTTCCTAATGGCTAGGGATATTGAGCACTTTTTCATGTGTTTCATGGCTTTATGGCCCTCTTCATTTGAGATCTGTCTGTTCAGTTCCTTTGCCCATTTGTGTATTGGGGTATTTGTTTTCTTGGGTATTTTTTTCTTAAGTTCTTTATAAATTCTGGTAATTAGACTTTTGTCTGATGTATAGGTTGTGAAAATTTTTTCCCATTCAGTGGGGATTTCCTTGAGTTTGTTAATTCTTTCCTTTGCTATACAGAAGCTTTTTAATTTCATGTAATCCCATCTATCTATTCTTGTTGCAATTTCTTGAGCAATTAGAGTCCTGTTAAGGAAATACTTTCCTAGGCGTATGTGTTGGAGCATGTTACCTATCCTATCTTCTATTAGTTTTAAAGTTGCTGGTTTTATGTTGAGGTCTTTTATCCATTTTGAGTTAACTTTTGTGCATATTGAGAGATGCGGGTTGGTTTTCATTTTTCTGCAAGCAGATGTCCATGTTTTCCAAACCATTTATTGAAAAGGCTGTTCTTTTTCCAATTTACTTGCTTTACTCCTTTGTTGAAAATTAGGTGGCTATAGATATGTTGAGGCATATCTGGATCTTCTATTCTGTTCCAGATGTCTCTAGGTCTATTTTTGTGCCAGTACCAAGCTGTTTTTTTGCCACCACTGCCTTATAGTATAGCTTAAAGTCAGGGATTGTGATTCCACCTGCACTAGTTTTGCAGCTTAAGAATATTTTGGCTATATGTGGTCTTTTGTGATTCCATATGAATTTTTGAATTGTTTTTTTCTATTTCTTTAAAATCAGTCAATGGAATTTTAATGGGGATTGCATTAAATCTATAAATTGCTTTTGGTAGGATAGCCATTTTTACTATATTGATTCTCCCTATCCAGGAGCAGGGAAGGTCCTTCCATTTTTTAGTATCCTCTGCTATTTCTTTCCTTAATGTTTTGAAATTTTCCTTGTAGAGATTTGAAGGGTCTTTGGTTAGATTGATTCCAAGGTACTTAATTTTCTGGTGGGCTATTGTGAAAGGTATTATTTCTGTAATTTCCTTCTCTTCCTGGTTACAGTTGGTGTAAAGAAAAGCTATGGATTTTTGTGTGTTCATTTTATATCCTGCCACTTTGCTGAAGGAGTTGATTAGATCTAAAAGTTTCCTGGATGAGGTTTTGGGGTCTTTTATGTATAGAATCATGTTATCTGCAAATAAGGATAGTTTGACCTCTTCATTGCCAATCTGTATCCCTTTGATTTCTTTCTCTTGTCTGATTGCCCTGGAGAGGACTCTGATTACTATGTTAAATAGAACAGGAGAGAGTGGACATCCTTGCCTTATTCCAGATCTAAGAGGAAATGATTTCAGTTTTTCTCCATTTAGTATACTGTTGGCTGTAGGTCTGTCATAGATGACTTTTATGATGTTAAGGTATTTGCCTCTTATATCTATCTTCTTCAGGGTTTTTATCATGAAATGGTGTTGCACTTTGTCAAAGGCCTTTTCCGCATCAATTGAGATGATAATGTACTTTTTGTTTGCCAGTTTCTTGATATGTTGGATTACATTAATTGATTTCTGTATGTTGAACCAGCCTTGAATCTGTGGAATAAATCCCACTTGGTCATGGTGAATAATCTTTTTAATATGTTGCTGGATTTGGTTTTCCAGGATTTTGTTAAGGATTTTCACATCCATATTCATAAGGGAGATGGGTCTATAATTCTCTACCTTAGATGAATCTTTTCCTGGTTTAGGTATCAGGGTGATTGTAGCTTTATAGAATGAATTTGGGAGTGTTCCCTCCTTTTCTGTTCTTTGGAATAATTTGAAGAAGACAGGTATTATATCTTCTTTGAAAGTTTGATAAAATTCTGCTGTGAACCCATCAGGACCTGGGCTCTTCTTTGTTGGGAAACTTTATTACCTTTTCTACTTTAGTATATGTAATGGGCTTGTTTAGGTCACTTGTGTCTTCTGGGGTTAGCTTTGGTAAGTCATATGTGTTAATAAATGTATCCATTTCTTCTGTATTTTCATATTTTTGGGAATACAATCTCTCATAGTAATCCCTGATGATTTTCTGTATTTCATTGTAGTCGGTGGTTATGGACCTGTTTTCCTTCCTAATCTTTACTATGTTAGTTTTTTCCTTTTTCTTTTTGATGAGATTGGCCAGAGGAGTGTCTATTTTATTAATCTTTTCAAAGAAGCAGCTCTTAGTCTTCTTAATTTTTTGAATTATCTTTTTAGATTCTAATTGAGATATTTCTTCTTTTATTTTTGTAATTTCTTTTTGGATGCTCCTTTTAGGATTGATTTATTGTTGAATTTCTAGTATCTTAAGGTGTGTCAGTAGGTCATTTATTTGGCTCTTCTCCACCTTATTGATAAAGGCATTTAATGCTATAAACTTCCCTCTTAAAACTGCCTTTGCTGTATCCCATATGTTTTGGTAGGATGTGTTTTCATCATCATTTGATAGCAGGAATTTTTTAAATTCCATTTTGATTTCATCAACAACCCATTGGTCATTCAGCAGTGTATTATTTAGTTTCTATGAGTTCATAAAATTTCTGGAATTATTCTTGCTCTTGAGCTCCAATTTTATTCCATTGTGATCTGATAAGGAATAGGGGATAATTTCTAGTTATCAGTTTTTGTTGTCAGAGGGACATGTAGCAATAGAATATTACAAAAAAGGTGCTGGGAATGGTTATCTTCAACAGTTTCAAGCAGTAAAGTACTTTGGTCAACATGGTTGGGTGGTTTCTGAAACTATATAATAATGGTATCCTGTTTTCTTTAGTTTGTCTGACCACAGACCTGTGATAGAGCTTCCTCATTGTGAGAACTCTGAAATTATCATTAGACTATATGAAATGCCCTATTTTCCAATGGGATTTTGGTCAAGATTGATCAATCGATTACTTGAAATTTCACCTTACATGCTTTCAGGAAGAGGTATGTATTTAACAAAGACTTAATATTTAGGGAACTTAGAAAACATTAACCTTTAACTGGTATGGTGCTTCTGGGGTCACATATGCTTCATACTACCCATACCCACACTTAGGCAAATGCTACAGACCCCATGCCCAAACCTCCTGGGGGTTTGGGACTTAGCTCCATTGGTAGAATGCTGCTCAGCACTCTCTGAGGCCCTAGGATTGATCCCCCACACTGCAAAAATGAGTCAAGGACTTTGCAACCCAGTTCTGAAACAATTCCAAAACAATTAGCCACTGAGAACCCTATGAGTACTAGAGAAGCACTGACATAGTTCCAGACATGGCATGGAGCTGGGGAGTGTTTTGGTCTGTACATGGGCTTGCTATGAGTTGGACCTGATTTGATGGCATCTAACAACAACAACAATGATGCCAGTTAAGGGTTAAAAAAATATGGTATTTTCCCAGAGTTTACTTGTTTAGAAAGCAACTGAATTCAGAAAATAAGCTCGTAAGACTTCAGAGTGGTTAGCTGGGTGTGGTGGCGCTCGCCTGTAATCCGAGCAGCTTGGGAGGCGGAGCCAGGAGGATCACAAGTTCGAGACCAGAGGAAGTCTGCATAACTTAGCAAGACCCTGTCTCAGAAAGTAAAGAAAAAAAAAAGGGGCTGGGGTGCAGCTCAGTGGTCCAGCACTTGCAAAGCATGCAAGCGTGAGGCCCTGGGATCAACCCCCAGTACCACAAAAAAAAAAAAAAAAAAAAAAAAAAAAAAAAAAAAGGCTTCAGAGTGGTTGATATAAAGACATGTGAACACTTATAAAGTCATGTAATTTTTTGGAAGAAAATTCCTTAGATCTTTAATCTCATTTGTTTTGTCTTAGACACATTTCAAGAATTATGATATAGGGAGTTATAATGCATTAAAAAGTTCAGGAATGGTCAGGCATGGTAGTGCATGCCGGTAATCCCAACAATTTGGGAAGCTGAGGCAGGAGATCACAGGTTCAAGGCCAGAGACAGCCTGCATAACTTAGTGAGACCCTATCTCATGACAACATATAAGAAATGGGTATAGCCCAATAGTAGAGCACTTGTAAAGTATGTGTAAGGCCCTGAATTCAACCCCTAAGTACCACAAAAATCAGTAATGATCTTTAATATAGAATTATGAGAACTAATTTATAATTCTCTTTATGTATATATTGTTGTTATTAGGTGCCATGGAGTAGGTATTCGACTTGTAGAAACCCTACATAAAACAGGCAAAACACTATTGTTAGTGCTTCTCTGCTATTCATAGGGTTTTCAGTGGCTGATTGTTTTTTGGGAGTGGGTTGCCAGGTCCTTCCTCCAAACCTACAGTGCCTGGTGTTTCCAGGCGGTCTCCCATCCAAGTACTAACCAGGCCTGACCCTACTTAGCTTCTGAGATCTGAAGGGATCGGATGCCACAGTGGTACTGCTGCAGGCCTTGTTTATGTATTAAGCATGTTGAAGTACTTAAAATCATGAACATGAAATGTATCTTAGGCAATCTATAAGGGCATTTAATCTATTTTATTGCAAAATTAAGGATAAAATATTTCAAATAATGTTTAATAGATATGGATGAGGACTCATTAACAACCCAATACGTTCTTATATTACTAATATGTGTAGTGTGGGCATGAGCTTTTCTCCCTTTAATTTATGAAGTAGTTAATAATTAATGGCTCCAGTGCAATCCATTTAAACTTCTTTCAGAACGAGCACTTCGCCCAAACAGAATGTATTGGCGACAAGGCATCTACTTGAATTGGTCTCCTGAAGCTTATTGTCTGGTAGGATCTGAAGTGTTAGACGATCACCCTGAGAGTTTCTTAAAAATTACAGTTCCTTCTTGTAGAAAAGGTAAGGAAATTAATTCAAAACCTTGTTATCACTAAAGGAATCTAAGCTTACAAACAAAAATGAAAACCAAACTTTCCATGCCTGTGCACAGTGGCATCTGTCTGTTATCTCAGCTACTTGGGAGGCTGAACTGGAAGGATCCCTCAAGCCCAAGAATTTAAGACCAACCTATGAAATATTGAGAGACCCTGTCTCAAACAAAAGAAAACACAACAAACCTCAACAACTTCCTTGTTCCTCTTTTCTAGCTTTGTGACAGGGTAAGACTGATGATCTTTTCTTTGAATTATGTAGGCTGTATTCTTTTGGGCCAAGTTGTAGACCACATTGATTCTCTCATGGAAGAATGGTTTCCTGGGTTGCTGGAGATTGACATTTGTGGTGATGGAGAAACTCTTTTGAAGAAATGGGCATTATATAGTTTTAATGATGGTGAAGAACATCAAAAAATCTTACTTGATGACTTGATGAAGAAAGCAGAAGAAGGTATGCTTTGACACAGATTAGAAATGTTTTTTAAGGGATCTTTTACTATTTTTGAAATGACTTTCATAAACAAAAATTATTCTTATCCATAAGTGATGAGTTAAAAGATACTATATTCAATTATGTCTGCAGCCATAGCACCCTAGCATCCAATCCCACTTGATGTTGGAAGCTAAACAGGGTTTTCCTGGTTAAATTTTTGGTTGGGAGGCTTCCAGGGAGCACCAGGTGCTGCAGGCTAGGGAGAAGGACCTGGCAACCGACTCCTGAAACAATCCGCTATTGAAAACCCTATGAACGCCAGATGCAATGGTGCACACCTGTAATTCCAGTGGCTCCGGAGGTGAAGGCAGGAGGATCACAAGTTCAAGACCAGAGGTAGTCTGTGTAATTTAGCAAGACCCTGTCTCAAAAAGTAAACAAAATGGGCTGGAGGTGGCAGCTCAGTGGTCCAACACTTGCACAGCATGCAAGTGTGAGACTCTGGGTTCAACACCTAGTACCACACACCAAAAAAAAAAAAAGAAAAGAAAAGAAAAGAAAAGAAAACCCTATGAATAACAGAAAAGCACTGACAATAGTCCCAGGCATGGCACAATGTCAGGGAGTACTCCATCTGCTCTACATAGGGTCACTATGAATTAGACCCGATTAGATGGCACCTAACAACAACAACAACAACAGCAGCAGCAGCAACATATTCAATTATAGTTACAGTTCAGAAATACAGAATATGTTTAGTACCAATAAGATCTTTTGCTCTATATTTTGAAAACTTTGAAATGAGGGTTTGAATACTGGCTCCTTGAGTAATAAAACCTCATATGCAAAATTGAAATAATAAACATATCTCATAGAATTGTTAGCAAGATTAAAACACAACAATGTATAGAGAAAACTTACCAGTGTGTCTACCGTGTGATAACTGCTTCCTATTTGTGGAAAAAGTAGAGAATAAATAACTTCCTAGTCAAATGTCATATAATCAGGGCAGTTCTGAATTGTACTATGTAATGAATGGACTTCAGTATGAGTTTTAAAAATTCTAAGTGGGTTGATATTAACCTTTTAATTTTTTCTCAAATTTTCTAGAAAAGTCTAGGACTAGTGAGAAAATCTAAGATAATGATTAGAAATGATGAGAAATCTGTGATGTTTTTGCAAGTTGAAATCACAAATTTATGTATATCCTTAAATGTTCTTTCTCTTTTTCTCTTCAAAAAATCATTTATATACATCTCAGGAGACCTCCTAGTAAATCCATATCAGCCAAGGCTCACCATTCCTATATCTCAGATTGCTCCTGACTTGATTTTGGCTGACCTGCCTAGAAATATTATGCTGAATAATGATGAGTTGGAATTTGAACAAGCTCCAGAATTTCTGTTAGGTAACTCTTTGTTATTTAGAGAATAAAAATTAAGATGTAATTTTCTCCTCTTAATTCATAAAATATCCAATGACCATAGTGATATCTTTATAGACTTTTACTGTCTTCATATATTTGATATAATGTTTTTCGTTTGGAATGACATATTTTAAAGTAATAACATGTTGCAGATCTGGAATTTGCTTTGCATATGCTCCTGTGGACTAGGATTAAGGTGAAAATGGGACCATTGTGGAAGCACAAATGTTTATGAAATATGTTCTTGCACCTGCTCTGGTTGACAGGGATGGGGAAGGCAGATAAGGAGGTTTTCAGGTGAATGAACTCAAGGCCATTTCTTATCTCAAAAAGAATAAGTAAGGGAAGAACACCTGTGTCATCACACCAGTTTTACCACTAGTATTACAAAGCTGAGTTCTCATGAAATATGCATAAATATTTGGGATTAAAAAACTAGAAACATTGAATTGGTAACATACTCAAGCTCTGGTTTTTCCCTCTATTTAATGGCTAGTCCCATGAATTCAATCAGTGATTTTCAACAGATTATGATGACAATCACTATTCATGTAGCATCTTTAGATGGTCATTGAAAGAAGATGATGTAGTAGTAATCATTTTCCAGTATTCTCATTTTATCCTATCATGGATTTTGAGGCCTAAAAGATGTTTTAAAAAATTCTTCATAAAGTTAAGAAGTTGAAAAAATGTATAAGTTTCAAAGGAAATGGTCAGTATATGATATATCATATCATGATTTTCTGTAGAATATTTCTGTGGCTTTCTATCTCTTTCAAAATAAAAGCTAACATCCTTATAATGCCTCTTATGCCCTGATGGGTTCACCTCTCTGGTTAATTCTTTAAAATATATGTTGTTCCTTTTCCCTTTATTGATAAATAAGGGCATGGTGATACAGAGGGCATGGGGTACAGATTAATACAACATTTGCTTTTTCCATTATGCAACTATTATATCACTTTGGGTTACACTTTTATCAACTTACAAAGTTTATGGAATTTCTTGACTAATATGTAGTAAAACTCATATGCATATATGGGTTATGTTGTTGTTAGGTGCTGTTGAGTCATGGCCAACTCATAGTGACCCTCATAGGGTTTTCAGTGGCTGATTCTTTTGGGATTGTTTTTGGGAGTGGACTGCCACATCCTTCTATATGGGTTATATTCCCCTATTTTTCCCATGTACTTATGAAGTTGTGCCATTTATATTGAGATTATCCTCACCCCTTATCCCTTTACATTGTTTTTTCCTCCCCTTCCCACTTCCTACAACCTTCACTTCCCTTTACTAGTCCACTCCCTCCTTCTTTCTGCTCTGCTTATATTGTCCTGGTTTATTTGTGCATCTTATATATCTGCTTATGTATAGGTTTATTTATTCCTTTAAGTAAGATTCAGTTCCCACATGGGAGTGAGATCACAAGGTATTTCACTTTTTGAGCCTGTGTTTGTTTACTTAAGATGATATTCTCCAGTTCCATCCAGTTTCCTGCAAATGACATTATTTCATTTTTTATCACTGAGTAATATTCCATTGTGTGTATGTACCATAATTTTTTATCCATTCTTCCGTTTATGGGCACCATTGTTCATTCCATATCCTTGCTATTGTGAAGAGCACTTCATTAAATATGGAGATGCAGGTGTCTCTGTGGTATAATGACTAGTCCCCATTTGGGTATATTCCCAGGAGTGGTATAGCTGGATCATATGGCAGTTCTATTTTAGTTTTCTGAGGTATCTCCATATTGATTTCCAAAGTGGTTGAACTAATTTGCAGTCTCATCTGCACTGTAAAAGGGCTCCTTTTCCTCCTCATCCTTGCCAGCATTTGTTATTATTTGTTAGGTAGAATCTGAGTTGTTTTGATTTGCAGAATCTAAAAAGACAATTCAGAGATTTAGTGAGACTAAGAGCTGGTTCTTGGAAAAGATTAATAAAATGGACACCCGCCTAACCAGTCTCACCAAAAGAAAGAAAGAAAAGGCCCACATTGAAAAACTGAGAGACAGAAAAACAAATATGTTCTTAAAATTTACTTTTTAAATTAACAGGTAAAATTTGTATAATATTTATGGTGTTATATTTTGTTATATGTATAAATAGTGGCATGGCCAAATGAAGCTATGTAAAATATTAGTTATTTCACATAAATGTCATCTTTCTAGTGAGAACAATGAAATCCTAATTTCTTCATAATTTTCAAGTATAGAGTACATTGCTGTTTGCTGTAGGGTGACATATTCAAGTTCTAAACATTCCCAAGAGTCATTGGGTAGGGTAAAAGCCTTAGGTTGATTTAATATAAAGTATTTGCGAAAAATTCTGACTTTGCTTTATGTAGTATTTGCTGTAGTTGTGTGTATACATGTAGTTTTAATGAAATTACCATGGAGAGAGTGCCTAAGATCTATCAGGACATATTATTATTAGTAAAAAATTTCCAAAATTTGAGAAATGACAAGTAAGCTAAATACAGCACTTTAAGCCTTTTTTGTTCACATTGATTAGGAAATTTTGAATGAATTTAAGTGCCTTGGAACTCTGGAAGTGAATCTATTAATAATAGTGGGTTAACACAAAATGCAGAATTCTCAGTGCCAAATCCTACATCTTAACCAACACCAGACTCCATTAATGATTCCAAGGATGCAGGCAAGTACCAGACATAGTGTGTCCTTTCTCTGAAGGAGTCCCAAGGTGGCAGAGGTACCCCACATATGCCTTTGTCCTGCATTGATGTGTTCCTGATTAATGGACAAGTTTTGAGCAATGTATATAGAAACATTACTCACAAAATCTACTGTAAAGCACCTGTGTTTTTTTCTTCACTAATTACACAGATAAGAAAATGTTTCTGTGATTACTATCCTTCCTCTTGTCCTATTCCCTAAAAACCCACACATTCCATGTTTCTTTCTAGAAAGTGGTATAGACCAAGTATTCTCAACGTTGGCACAACTGTCATTTTGGACTGGATAATTCTTCACTATGCCCGCAGCCATATCCCTGTGGCATCCGATCCCGTCAGATCTCGGAAGCTAAGCAGGGTCGGGCCTGGTTAGTACCTGGATGGGAGACCACCTGGGAATACCAGAAGCTGTAGGCTTGGGAGAAGGACCTGGCAACCCTCTCCCAAAAATCAAGCTGCCATTGAAAATCCTATGCACAGCAGAGAAGCACTGACAATAGTGTTTCCCCTGTTGTACAGAGGGTCGCTATGAGTCGGATACCGACTCGATGGCACCTAACAACAACAACAATTCTTCACTATTGAGGTGTTTCCTGTGTCTTGTTAGGGTGTTTAGCAGCATTCCTGGCCCTACTACTGGAAATCTGTATTGTCTGTTCTTCACTTTCCTTAGGTGTGACAATCATGATGCCCCCAGAAATTGCCAAAGATAGGGGGTGGGGTTGAATACTATTGATCTAAATAATCTATCCTTCTAAAAACTTCTTACAGTTAGAGACTGTCAGTATATTTATGCTAGGATAATTTAAGGAAGGTCATTAATCCCCCGAGGCTTTTAAAAATATTTATTTATTTATTTACATTTATTTTAAGGGCTGGCATGAATTTCAGTTTTAACTATTTCTCAGAGAGTGGTAACTATCATGCAATGACTAGTAGGACATGCAGGGCTGAGGTTTAAGCTGAGTTGGTAGAGCACCTGCTCTGCACTCTCTCAGGACCTGGGTTTGATCCCCAGCAATGCAGAAATGGGAGAAGGATGTGGCAACCCATTCCTGAAAACAATTCTGAAATAATCAGCCATGGAATACCCTATGAGGATTGCTATGAGTTGTATCAGACTCCATGGCACCTAACAACAGCAAAAATAGGACACACTTTAATAGACATGAATGGACTTATTTTGTGAATACATTTTGAAATATAATTGTGTAGAGATTTGTGTACATGTCTGAGGAGTTGTGGGGCATATTTCCTCATGTACTTCAATGGTATAAATTGATGGGGTTAGAAAGACTTCCTTGCTTTCAATTTTCTTTCCTACCTTGGTGTCAAAAATACACAAAAGCAGTCCTTAACCTTGTTTTTCTTTTGGTCACTTGAATGATGTGACATTCCATAGTTCATGTTCATAAAATGGCAGTGATTCTTGAATAGAGAAGGGCTTTACAAAATTAGAAGTCTCTACTCCCACCTGAAATTTCGGTATATCTCCCTAGCGTGTGTTTTGTCTCTCTGCCCCTTAAAATATTTACTTTCCATAGCTGTCTGCATTGAGGGGAGTCAAAACAGAATGCATCTATTATTAAGTGGCCACCTCCCTTGTCCTCTGTTTTCTCACTTTCCCTTCTAATTGCATTTCTTTCTCTTTTCCTTCATCTCTTTACCCAATCCTAGTTCTGATTCCTGTACTTAACTGTCTGTAGCCTTTATTTTCCCCTACAACTCTCTCAGTACCAACAATATAGTAATACTTTAAGAAATCCAATATTGAGTACTGGAGGGATAAGGTAGGAGGTTACCAAGATTGATAAGATGCATATAGTTCTTTTAACATGTTCACAATCAACTGGAAATATATGACATACTCATGTGAGTAATTTTGTTCATTTTTAATGTACATTGCTTTTGAACACCAAATAATATATGATTATATGTGGTTATTACAGAGATTTAAAAAACAGGTAGATAGAAGGTTCCCCATAGACACATAATTTTATCACTTAAAAATAACAAGTTTTAACATTGTTATATTTTCTTATAGATTTTTCTGTGCTCATTCACTATATGCATGGAATGGCTACATCTCCAGGTGCTCTACAAGAACCATAAATATTGTATGAATACTGTTTAGTATATGTCAGTGGAGAGTAATAGTCTAATAGGGCCAGTCATGGTCAGTGACGCAGGCTTTGGTTTCTCAGTATGTTTTGGTTCTCAGAGGCTTCATAAACTAACTCATTAGAGATGGAGATGATGAGTCAGGGATGCCCATCAAAGAAGAGTGTAGCAAGGGCACTGAGGGATGGTACAAAGCTTGCTCAGGACATTTCAGCTATTCCAAAGCAGCTGTCTCAGCCCTGGTTACTCATTACTATCGCCAGGGAAAGTTAAAGAAAAGGAATTCCTAATGATCAGTACCTCCTGGGTCTAACTGGATCAGAATCTTTTAGCCCAGATATTAGTATTTTTAAAAAACTGCTCAGATGTACTGTTCAGCTAGGACTAGGAGTAAAAGGACTGGAATTGAGCCTGGAGAAAGAGATGTATAATGAGAAGAGAGCTAGGACAGGAATTAGGGGGAGTACTATCAATGTGGGGCTGAATTTGGATTTGATTTAATAGGCAATAAGTAATAATTTGATTTGAACAGGATAGTGATACAATCAAAGTGGAATTAGAGGGAAATTACATTTTCAGGAGAGCCAGAATGAGTTGGATGTAATGAACTCAGCCCTTGCCCCTCCCAGATCTAAGAGCACCAAAAGAGTATGCAGCAGTGAAAATGGAAAGGGAGGTGTGCATGTGGGTGGGCTGCCAGTTCACCGTGGGGCCAGGCATGGGGCCAAGACTTAAAATAAAACCCTTTTGTTTTAATTCCAGAAAGACTTGAAAGAATTTTATTTTGCTTTTATCAACTATATGGACAGTGCAATAAAAACTAGTTTGAAGGAAAGATGACCAATATGGCTTTTGATGGACTATGACTGAGAGTCGGAAGAGCGTGCCAGTGGAAATCTCCATCACAAAGTTAAACATACGGGATGGTGTTTAGGAAATAGCTTATGGTGGTTGGTGACAATGTGAAAATTTTGTACATATAAAAACATCAAGTCACAGGAGCGGGTGGTGATTGTGCAGGGCACGTACAGAGGAAAGGGGACAAAATCTTTAGGTGAATCTTAGTTCATAGAGTAGAAGGAGAAATGCTAAAGGAGAGTGACTCAATGAAGCAAGTGGGTCTGATTTTTCTTCACATATGCAGCAGATATAATGACAAAACATATAATTTATTTTTTCTGCTTGGAAAGATTAAGTGCTTTGTATTTTCTTTTCCAAAGGTGATGGCAGTTTTGGATCTGTTTACCGAGCAGCCTATGGAGGAGAGGAAGTGGCCGTGAAGATTTTTAACAAACATACATCACTTAGGTTGTTAAGACAAGTAAGAACTCTAATATTATTAAATCATGCATTATTAATCTCCTGGAACTCTTATTTTTGCATGCAATTTTGAAAATGCAAAATCATGCCCTTATGTCCCTCAAAAGTTTGAATTTAATTATGAAATCCCACATCGTCCTTTTCTTTGTGGAGTAAATTCTTTTATTTCTCCTGCGAAGCAACAACAACAACAACAACAAAAGACAGTATTTTGAAAATTCCTGTAATTGTGGTACTAAGGCTTGATGTAAAACTTTAGGGGGATGACTCATATATCCCCTTTTAGTTTCAAATGCTGTTACTCAATATGTGTACCCTAGACCAGCCTTTGGGTGTTTCCTGGGAGACTGTAGGAAAAACAGAACCTTGGGACCTGTAAGGGTTATATTTTTGTCCCTGATACTCCACAGTAGTCACACTTCTGCCTGCTTCAGCACATGAAGCCTAGCAGGCTCCCAATTTCAAGTCATGTTTTCTGCAGATTATTTATCTTTAATTTTCAAGTCCACAGGGATAATGACTTTTGTTTTAGTAAGCATGAAATATATTGATTATTAAAAGACTATATTTAGTAGCTGAACTATTGTGGCATCTGATCCTGTCAGATCTCAGAAGCTAAGCAGGGCCAGGCCTGGTTAGTACTTGGATGGGAGACTGCCTGGGAACACCAGGTGCTGTAAGCTTGGGAGAAGGACTCGGCAACCCACTCCCAAAAAAACAATGAGCCATTGAAAACCCTATGAATACCAGAGAAGCACTAACAATAGTGTTTTGGCTGTTGTACATAGGATTGCTATGAGTCTAATACCAATTTGAAGGCACCTAGCAACAACAAAAGCACTATATCGATTACTTGGGCTGGAGTTTAACTGAGTTGGTAGAGTGCTTTCTCTGTGTACTCAGAGGCCCTGAGTGTGATCCCCAGTACAGAAAAAATGGGAGAAGGTCCTTGCAGCCCACTTCCAAAACAATCCTGAAACAATCAGCCATTGAAAACCCTAGGCATAGTACAGAAGCACTGACATAGTATTGGGCATGGCACAGTGTTGGGGAGTGTTTTGGTCTGTTATACATAGAGTTGCTATGGGTTGATCCTAACTGGAAGGCATCTAACAATAGCATATTGATTATTAAAGGTAATGACAGAAGACATTCTTTACATTTTTATAGGTTTGCTTGTTCAAGTTACCACTCCCTGAACAGGAAGTAGCTCCATGAGCTCTTAATGGATGGGCATTTTCTATGCCTATGTTTGAAATTCAGGTTATGTGGGCAGCGATCACCCACACCTGCAGGGACTGTAATAACTGCCAAAGTAAGGAAGACTTTCCCCTCCACATGCTGTACTCAGAGTCTTTTCTTCCTGCCTAGTGCACATTATTTTTCTTTTTTAAATTTATTGGAGAGTTCTAAATGCTTCATGCTTTGTCCTGCGTACCTTCCTACTTCAGAAACTCTGTGTGAGTTTCATCACATAATCACCTTTACTTTCCATCTTAAAAAATAAGAATCACAGGGGATGCTCACTACATTGTTGATTTAATCCAGTGGTTCTGGCCAATTTTCTTCATAATTCCTTTATCGTCTTTATATTGGTTTTATTCTCCCAGAATGGCTTCTCTTATTATGGTAAATGTGTTCCAGGGTCACAGTTACATGTTACAAGCACTGAAGAGGGTCCCTCTTTTGAAGTCTTGTATTTAGCGGAACCCAAAGCCTTACATAGTAGTCCATTAAGTAAAACAGAAAAACTTGGTCAAAACTCCTTTTTTCTCTTTGTGCGTGTTTTTTTTTTTTTTTTTTTTTTTTTTTTTTTTTTTTTTTTTTTTTTTTTTTTTTTTTTTTTTTTTTTTTTTTTTTTTTTTTTTTTTTTTTTTTTTTTTTTTTTTTTTTTTTTTTTTTTTTTTTTTTTTTTTTTTGCTTTGTTTCTTTTGTTTTTGTTTTTGTGGTACTTGGGAGTTGAACCCAGGGCCTCACACATACTTAGCAAGTGCTCTACCACTGGACTGCACATCCAACCCATTTTTATTTTTTATCTTGAGATAAAGTCTCCCTAAGTTATGCAGGCTGCCTCTGCTCCAGGACTTGCAGCCCTCCTGCCTCTGCCTCCTGAGTTGCTGGGATTATAGGCATGAGCCACCACGCCTAGCCTCATCCTTTTTCAACAAGCAGTTCTGTTCAGGGCAATGCTATATGTTGATTTGCTGAGGTCTATGTTACTGAACCAATAATGACTATTTTACTTAGAATATTCACATCTATTTTCTGAAGCTCACATTAGGGTCAGTTCCCCCTGAGGTATTTGGGCTACATAGGTGAAGACTGGACACCTCAGCAAAAATCAGGATATTCTTAAGATTTTATAAAAAGGGAATTTACAACCAATAGTGCTAACTCTGATACTCCCTCTTGTTTTTCTGTGCTGATGGGACTTATTCCCTTTATCCTGGGGTTCTGTTGACATTAGGAACAAGAAGGGGAGAGGTGAGGAGAGGAGAAGAGAGGAGAGACGGAGAGGGGGAGGGAGAGGGAGAGGGAGAGGAGGGGAGAGAGAGGGAGAGAGAGAGAGAAGAAAAAGAAGGAGGAGGAGGAGGGGAGGAGGAGGGGTGGGAGGGAATTCTTTGTGATTGGATCTAAATAACTTTTCCAAACTTTAAAAAATACACTTAGAATATTTTACTGTGGATAATGAAAAACTTCATATCTGCATAAAATATGCTAGAAAATTTTTGATTAATAGTAACAAAAACACATTCTAGTTTTAGAAATAAAGTGAAATATTTTATATATTGAAGCAAATATGGCACAATCTCTATCAATTCCTAGGCAATTTTTAAATGTAAATTGTTTTCTTTTAGCTTTGGTCATTAGTATTTAGTACCTGTTTCAAATTTTATAGAATATACTTGGGGAATTGTGATGGACACCAAAACACTGTGTTCAGGACTGACGTGGATAAGCCTGCTGGGTGCACCAAAGAAATGGTAGAAGAATTAGAAAAAGTAGTGTGTGCCTAACGTGTCTTTTTTAAACAGAAAAAGAGAAAAAGAGAGGAAAATCACTTTAGTGTTCAGGCCTACATTTTGTTGTATATTTTCCTAATGTTCATGAATTGGGAAAGATCTGTTATACTCTCTTGCTCCTTTCTCTTCACAATTAGTGAGTTACTTTTCTTTTATAGAAAGCTTGAGTTAGGCTTCTGCTTGTGCCTATGAAAGTAAATAGATCTAACTGGATTTATTCTCACTGCATTTAACCAAAGAAGCAAATCAGACATGAGAAAAACAAGATTTTTGTGTACTAAGCAGATATGATTATAGTCTAAAACTTGTTCTTGGAAAATTCCCTCTTAGGGTATTGAGTCTTTCTTCTTTAGTGTGTAGAATTCTCTGCACTTCGGTTTCCTGATAAATGTTGGCACCAGTACTGCACATCTTTGAAGCCAGTTGTTATGAAGCAGAATTTATGCATGATCACATTTCAAAGCATGAATTAACTTAACATCACATCAGCTGTAAATTAGAGCTTTAAAGTAAAGGAGATTATACACAATATAATGCATATGGAATTCAAAAACACTATCACCATAACAGAAACGGAAGAGTAGTCTCACACAATATCCTAGAAGAAGGATAAATTCCTAGGAAAGGATAAACTTCAACTTAATTACAGTTTCAGAATAAAGAGGACATACAGAACACAGTGAAAATGGCATTACAACATGATAGTACCATGAAGGAGAATGTATTGTTTCACATGATGTAGTCTAGATAAAGGAATTATATCGGAATAGAGACCTTTGTTCAAACTGCAATAGTATCTCTGCTTCATGTTGCAGCTGAAGATTGCATTAGGAAGGGTGGACCAACCCAGGGTACTTGTGGTAGTATTTGAGCTAAGATGTGAAAGGCAAGAAGCCTCCAGCCATGTGAAGAGTGAATGGATTTCTAGGTAGAAATGTCAGCAAAGGAGCTGAGCATGTGCTGGCAATTGACAGAAAGCTAGTATGGCTAAAAGGTGGGGGGTGAAGAGGAGAGTGAAAGGAAATGGAGCCTGAGGCCAGACAGAGTGAGGCTATGAGGCCATGGAAGTACATAGGATTTTAATCTAAGAGCAATGGGAAGGCATTAGAGAGTTTCCAGGAGGGGAGGGTATCATCCATTCCTGTGGTGTTAGACATTATTCTCAGTAAACTTTTTTTTTTTTGTGGTACTGGGGGTTGAACCCAGGACCCCGCACCTGCATGCTCTGCAAGTGCTGGACCACTGAGCTGCACCCCCAGCCCATTTTTTTTTTTTTTTACTTTTTGAGAGATGGTCTCGCTAAGTTATGCAGACTGCCTCTGGTCTCAAACTTGCAATCCTCCTGCCTCCGCCTCCCAAGCCGCTGGGATTACAGGCATGCGCCACTACGCACAGCCTCAGTAAACTTTTGTAGTTACTAAACCAAAGATTACAGGCAGGTTTCTCCCTATGTGCCAGTTGATCAGTAGTGGTTGCTCCTGAGTTGAGACAGACTCTATGCCTAACTAGAATTTAGTAAAGAAGATTGACATGACCTGTTGCTATGACCATACCTGTATATTGTCCCTGCATTAAATGTTCTCATGAAAGTACAGCAAAAGGAAAAATAGAAATTAAAAATTTGCTTCAAACAATAGTTTCAAAGCTAGCTGTTGATTATTGAAAATGGCAAAAATATAAATAAAAGCTCAAAGAAGAAGTGGAATGTTTGTAATAATCTAATCACTTGGAGAAAACCATGTTCATCAAATTGAGGTACTTAAGGAAGGAAGAAGGTGCTTGGGTCAGACCTGATGCTGTGACTCTTTTATGATTTTGGACTTTTGCAGGAGCTGGTGGTGCTTTGTCACCTCCACCATCCCAGCTTAATATCTTTGCTGGCAGCTGGGATTCGTCCTCGAATGCTGGTGATGGAGTTGGCCTCCAAGGGCTCCTTGGATCGCCTACTTCAGCAGGACAAAGCCAGCCTCACCAGGACACTCCAGCACAGGATTGCACTGCATGTGGCCGATGGCTTGAGGTAACTAGGTCATAGCACTTTCTATCGAGTGCATGCCAGGTGTGGCCCTGAACCCATGCCCAGGCTCTGAGAACAGCACTTCTGGGTAACATTGAGTCTGTCATTTTGCAAATAGTCTTGGTGAAAACCACCATTTCTGGGATCTAATTTTGTAATATCATGATAACAGTAGTAGGGTCATGTAGAACCCCATAGCTGATGGTGGTAGAATTTAAACCCAGGAATCCTGTTCCAGAATTTATGATCTTAACCTTGGGCTGACCCACCTCCCCTAAGAAGTGTAGGTTAGGCTTCCAGTATCCAGGCAAGTGTCAATTATATAACTCTAATAAGGAATAAGGAAAGATTAGTTCATTCTTCTGAAGCAGACCAGAGTGACATGTGCAGGTTCTTCTTCATGATCATATCATTTGTCAGAGTCACAGCCAACCTTGCAGCTAGATGCTAGGCTAAGGCTTTGAGAGGCATCCCTGCAGAGGGTAAAGACTATGGTCTTTGAAGGCAAGAGGACAGAGAGAAATCACTGTTCTACCTGCTAAGTAACCATGATATGATCTGATTCCCACCCATTTTTATAGTCAACCATGACTGATACTTAATGCATACAGCAAAGAGGACTTTTATAATAGTTGAAGATTTCCCAAATTAAACTGTCAATGTCCCCTTCCTGTTCCTTTGGTCCAGTAATTTTGCCTGGGAATAATCCTTTATTCCTGCTTTCTCTCCTGTCTCACACCTAATCCTTACGCAAATCTTTTCAGCTCTACTGCTAAAGTATATCTCCACACAGCTACCAGTACTTCTCACAAATCTGCTCACTCCCACCCCATCCTTTCTTGTTGCCTGACTGGTCCTCCTGGTTTCACCTTTGCTCCATCATGTATCCTATTGTTTATAGAGCAGCTAGAGTTATTCTAACACACAAGTTAAATCAGGTCTTTTTCCTGTAATTAACCATGTCTTGGTGGCTGTGCTCAGCCACATGCCCCCTGAGGTTCTTGAACATTCCAGAGGCTTTGTACCTGCTGCTTTTTCAACCAAGAATATTTGACTCCCAGGTATTTTTTTGGCTTGCTTCTCATTTCATTCAAGTTTCTCCTTACAGAAGATGTTCCCAAGATGCTAGGCCTCTCTAGCATGCATATCACATATTGTTGCTGGATATTCATTTTATTTTATTTGTGGTACTTGGGGGTTGAACTCAGGGCCTTGCACATGCTTTGCAAGTGCTCTGCCACTGAGCTGCATCCCCAGGCCAATTTTTATTTTTTATTTTGAGTCAGGGTCTCACTAAGTTATGTGGACTCCCTCTGGCCTCGAATTTGGGTTACTCCTGCCTCAGCCTCCTGAGTCACTGGGTATTACAGGCATGCGCCACCGTTCCTGGATTTTGCTGAGTATTCTTTATGTTTGCATTTTAAAAATTTGTCTTTTCCATGAGAATCTGAGTGCCATCCTTGAAGAGACTTTTCATCCTGTTCACCACTCTGTCTTCAGCTCCCAGAACAGTGGTCCATCGCAGGGAGAGAGAAGGGAAGAGGTGGGAAGAAAGCCAGCCCCTGGTACATAGTATCCATGCCATAGATGTAAAATCCTGAATTTTACATCTGAATTCTGAAATTCTTCTGAAAGACTGTGAATAGGCCTTTTGGTTAGTGTCTAGAAATGAACATGGAATGGATAGTAAGGAAAAGAAGTAGATGCCTTCATAAACAAAATCAAACAAGGAGGATGTAACTAGTAATAGTTTACAGATAATATAATAAATTTATTAAATGAGTAAATTTCTCTTACTGAAATGGTCAGAAACTACTAAAAACCATGCAGATTTAAAAATGTATCAGAATGCAGGGATTTGGATTTGGTTTGACATAACTGTGTTTGAACACCAGGGGGAGCCTCATGCTAAATTGATCTAGATAAAGTGCAGTTTAGGCTCCTGTATTTTAAAGCCCTCTTGGTTACTTTCCTTAATTTAACTGATTCCAGGTCTAGTTTTCCCATAATTCTTCCCCATAATCCTCAAAGAGCTCATTTATAAAACTATTGCTATTTTTTTAATCCAACATTGTTTAAAAAACCTTATCTCTAAAACGACTTATTCTATTTCTCAGAAAACTTACTTTATGTAACAAATCCAGCAGTTTCTAATGAAGTCCATGGAATCTCAGCACATTTTTCAATACTTTGCCTCATATGTTCTTAGCCTAATGGCAGGAGAGCTTTTAATATCTGGTGCCACAAGATGCTAGTAGGTATCAGTAGCTATCAGTTTTCTGTAAGCACTACAATTTTACGACTCAGCATTAAGGTTTTTTGCTCTAAATATATTTTAACATAGAGCTATAACTACAGAGGTAAAATGAGACAATAAAATCATGCTCCTTTGCAGTCCATTAGAGGGTGAAGGTGTTTAGGGTGCCATATAAGAACTTTCTTCACATTATATATCCTCTCCTCTGCCTTCAGTTTACATCTCTCATGCCATCTATCCTTTTGCTTCTGTCTCATAATTTTCGTCTGCCTATGAAGACATGGAGTCACATGTATTTTTCAAACTTTTCTTCACTTCAATGTTTTCAAACATGAGTTTATTCCCTTTCCTATTTCTTCATACCATGAACCTGTGCTTTCTCTTGTATTTCCCACTTGTCAGGATCTTTGTAGTCACAGACAGACCAATCTTTTCCCTGTCAAAAGTGAGTGAGTAAATGTCTGTTTGTGCATTTGAAGCCAGCCTGGGCTACATAGCAAGACATTGTCTAAAAAAGGAAGAAGGAGGAGGAAGAGAAGGAAAAGGAGAAGGAGGAGGAGGAGGAGGAGGAGGAGGAGGAGGAGGAGGAGGAGAAGAAGAAGAAGAAGAAGAAGAAGAAGAAGAGAAAGAGGAAGAGGAGGAAGAGGAAGAAGGAGGAGAAGAAAGAAGGAGGGGAAGAGGAGGAGGAGGAGGAAAAGGAAGGAGAAGGGGGAAGAAGAGGAAGATGATGAGGAAGAAGAAATAATAATCCATTTGTTCACCAGGTCCTTAAATCTACTTTAGGTGAACTTTTTTATCATCACATTTATTTTTATCCTGCTGCTGGTACCTTGATTCAGTATCTTCAGGAAATTATCAGAGTATTTCTTCTAAATAAAAATCCAACATACTTGAAATTTCCTGGCATTCCCAGTTATCTGCAAGGTCCATCCAAAATCTTTGGCATCTCATCAGAGCTCTATATGTGCCTCTTGCCTACCTAGGCAGCTTTCTACCATGCCGCTGCCTTGCTCTGCATCCTAGCCAGACTGAAAGGGTGAATTTCCGCAGACATTCATGTCTCTATCCTTTGCATTTGTCATTCCTCTCTTCCTACAAATTTATCTGCATGAAGAACTCATCTCCCTGAAGAATTTGCTCACATAGCATCTCTACTATGATGCTCAATTGCTCCATGACAAACAAACTGCGTACATGCGTTTCTTTCTTTTGGGGGGAAGGGGGTGACACAGTGTCTCGCTGTGTAACCCAGGCTGGTCTTAAATTCATGATCCTTCTGCCTGCTCTTCCTGAGTGCTGGCATTACAGGTGTGCACCACCACGCCTGGCTTTACATGTGTTTCTTGAACCTGCTCTGTGTAGGACACTGTATTAGGTGTTGAAGAAGCAAAAGTAGACATTACTTTGTGATTAGGGTTGAAAACTCAGTCTATAGGGAGAGTAAACTTTACTATCTCTACCTCTGTGATTTTGTCCCTTTCTGCTTTCCTAGTATTTGGTAATTATACATTTCTATAACCTTAGCTGAGCAAATGTCTCTCCTAGATGTGGCCCTCCAAAGAGCAGAGATACCAAGATAGCTTTGTGTTCCCTAATGACTGCCCCTCATAGAGGCTTAGTACATATTTGTTAAAGGAATGAATACCTTCTATTTTTAGAATAATTCTATTCTGGATGATGTAAAGTCAACTTTAAATTATGGAGATGGTGTGTCTTAGCACTTCTTATGATAATCATGCTGAAAGAATGATTACTTAAGAATATAGCTTATTTCAGTAATATATTTGACAATACTCATTGTCATGCATGCATCAATTATGATTGAATTATTGTCCATAGGCAAGATCTGTACTTATTACTATTTCAAAAAGCTACTTTGCTAATCTATTAGAAGTTATTAAAATTGTGCTTTTTAATATTAAAATCTATAATTGAACACATTAACTAATCCAGATAATCTCTCTCTCCTACTGACATTATTTTGAATTAATCCTAACTATTTTTAGTCTTTGAGAAGTGTTCTGAGAGTCTATGTTCTATAAATAACTGAAAGAGGCATGTGTTATGAAGGATTTGGATGCTAGCCAATGATATATGACTTAGCTTTAACTTTTTTCTGCTTAATCTCCCAGCTTTTCTCTGAAGCAGGGCAAGAATAGCTAATGGCCTTTCAGTAAGCCCTTAGTAAATTTTTCTTTCAAGCCCTTACTTACTGTTAAGGTCAACTTCATTAGTACATTTATCAGCCAAAAATATGTGTACTGAAATGAATAGGCCTAAAGTCAAATGTCCTAATTACATCCTGGAAGAGAAAGAATCTCCTGCATTAGTTGAAGCAATTAAATGATACATACTCTCTAGGGCACCATGCAATGGAAAGTTCAAGGTGTCACAGCCTTTCTGCTCCAGTGATTGGTACTAGGTAATGGAATAAATATTTATTGGTGTAATCTGAACCACGACCTGAAACCACAAACAAACAAAGGATTCAAATTTACTTCCATTAAATCTTGTGAAACATTGTTCTTTCAAGGTAGGTCATAATATTCCTATGAGATCAGCAGGGCAGAGAAGACAGAGTTGTGAATCAGAGAATCAGAGATTGTATAGATGTTTAAGGAAAGGGGATAACATTTACATTAGTAGTTCAGAAACTGTAAGGTCTCTGACCATGTTTCTTGAATAGATAAGACCTGATTGAGATTTGTTGTGTTTTATATTAACGTGTTTTTATTTTTTGTCTGAAAGGTCCAACTCTAGTTGCTTATGCTTGCACGTGTCAGTCTCTAGAAGGGAAGATTTTAACATCTCCAGTATGATCTTCCCAAAGACAATATTTTATTCATTCTAGCTCACAAGTATTCTTGGTTAACTTTAATTTATAATGAAATTGAGTTTATAATAAAATATATCTTCAGAGTCAGAGATTAATAGGTAGGAAAACCCCTCTATTTTTATTGGTTATTATTAATAATATTCTCAAAACTTATGGTCAGAAAAACTAAATAACAAAGATAAGTGATAGAATTTTAAAAGCTCAGATAAACTTCTATATAATTTTAAGAAAATCTGAACTATTAATTAAATGAAGGTTACAACAAAATCCAATTGACTCTTATTTCATCTCTTTACATTTTGGAGACAAGATGTCACTCTGTAGCCCAGGCTGCCCTTAAACTCATAATCCTCACAATCCTTCTGCTGGTCCTCCTACTACAGCCTCCAAAGTCCTGAGATTACAAATGTACACCACCACACCCAAATAACATGTTTACACTTAAAAAAAAAACAGTTGAAATATTCATTTAATCATTAAGGGAATTCAGAATTCCATTTCAGCAGTTAATAAGCCATGTGAAAGAAAGTCTCCAAAAATTGGTAATTTGCCTGAGATGATTGTGTCTTAAAGTTTAAATCACTCACCAAGTTTGATTTTTTTTTTTTCAGTACTGAGGCATTGCAACCAGGGCCTCACACGTTAGGCAAGTGTTCCACCACTTGGCCTCACCCCTAGCTCCTTTTGTACTTTTTCTTTTGAGACAAGGTCTCATTAAGTTATGCAGGTTACCTCTAGCCTTGAAGTCAGGATCCTCCTACCTCTATTTCTTACCTCTTGAATCACTGGGATGATAGGCATGAGCCAAGTTGCCTGGCCTGTTTGATCTTTCTTTCTTTCTTTCTTTCTTTCTTTCTTTCTTTCTTTCTAAGCATAACAACCTTGCTTTGCAATAGGTTTTTGTGTTTTGATTTCCTTCTGCAATATCTCTCAACTTCCAGGGTCAAAGTTAGCAAATTTTTGATAAAAGATATTAACATATTCAAGGAAATTAAGACAAAAATATAACAGAATCCAGTTTAATAAGATTTCTTGTGCATTTTCTGGTAGATATCTCCACTCAGCCATGATTATATATCGTGATTTGAAGCCCCACAACGTGCTGCTTTTTACCCTATATCCCAATGCTGCCATCATTGCGAAGATCGCAGACTACGGAATTGCTCAGTACTGCTGCAGAATGGGGATAAAAACATCAGAGGGCACGCCAGGTAGGCGATAAAGTTTGCTTCATAATTAATTGTGTTTTCAAGATGGATAACCAGTGTCCTCAGATGTGAGTTCAAGAGAATCAAAAGAAAATGGTAACCTCTCATATGCCAATAGATATTTATTGCCTGAATAATGGTGACCTTTACATTGGTATTATTATCTTTCTATTTTATGGAGGAAAAAAACCCCATTGATATAATTTTCCAAGGTGAAAGCTAAGTAAAAAGGAGAGAATATTTGGTGTCAGATTATATTTTTAAAAGTTAGATTTTTATAATCCTTAAATGCTCTAGAGGTGGTAAAAACACAAAAGTTTACAACTAAGTACTGGTGAGACTTACTTAAAAATGAGGCAAACCAAGTTCAGGTCTACGAATCCTCGTTCATAACCCTGAAACTCAAAGAACTCTAAAAATCCAAGATTTTTTAATAACTATAATGACATGGTGATTATTTTGATCTTTATTTCTCATACTCTGTGAATATGCACACATTTAACTGCAGAAATATAAACATGTTTGAGTACAGCAGGCTGGCCCTGATTGTATCCAGAGTTGGTGTGAAGTAGATTATGTGCATAATTACTAACTTTCTTAAACATAAAAATGTCTACATTCTTAAACATTTCTGGCTCTAAGAGTTTTACTTAAAGACTTTGATCTGGACTTTTCTTGGTAGCACTGTTGCTTCTTGATAGAAGCATACTTTCCTCTTATTATAGATTAGTATGGAGTATAAGGCTTTAAACAATATTCAATACTTTAAAATAATGTATTTTCTATTTGGTCCTGCCTAGCAAGATGAGTCATGGCAACTGTGTAAGGTGAAATGTGCCCATTCTGGATACCATTGTATCTCTGATCTCCAGGAATCCCTGGCATCATTTTTTTTTTTGTCTTAGATTTTAATGTTGCTTTCTACCCTTCCCTGCATCATCCTGTACTTTGTGTTCCCCTGTCTTATACTCAGCATGTGCTTCCCACCTCACTGTGTACACCACGGAGTCCCCTCCCCCTCTTCTCAGCTTCCCTTCTCTTTTCCTGTTAGGTCTGTGAGAATCTCAACTGCTGGTTCATAAGAAGTTGTCATAGGACTGGTAATCTGCGCAGACAGCTTGTCTTTCAAATTTCAGTTTGAGCAGGGAATTGAGAATTGAGGGATTGACGTCCATTTTGGGGAGGACAGATCTATCTTAAAGAAAACTGATATAGCTAGTTATTTGCAAATAAAGTTACAAGTAGCTTCATGTCATCTTGATGACCACAGCTCAGTTCAAACACTATGACTAGGACAGAAGGAAGTACACCAGAGGTTATCTCCTGAGGCAAAAGGTTCTACTTTGTTCCCCTTACTCTTTACTTATGTTCTTAGATAAGCAAATAGTCCCAAGGCCCCTAGATCCCAATCGCTAGTTTTAATTTTACTCCAAATACATATTTTCTCTTTTGTTTTGCATAGCTGTATTTTGGAAGTGGAATATGCATATTCATAAACCCTTCAGAGTTTATATTCTGAATGAGAGGGTCACTGGGTTGTTCAGTAATAATAAAAATAATTGCCATTTCTTCAGCACTTGCTAAGTACCAGGCTCTGTGCCAGGCACATTAATGAATTGATCTCCTATTTTCATGCCAAGTGTGAAATTTCACTGTTATTTTCTCATTTGTAAAATGAGAATACTGAGGCCTATTGTTGTTAGGTGCCCTTGAGTCAGTGGTCAGTGTCCAAGTCATAGTGACCCTATGTACAACAGATGAAGCACCATTGTTGTGCTTCTCTGGTATTCATAGGATTTTCAATGGCTGATTTTTTCTTGGGAGTAGGTTGCCATGTCCTTCTCCCAAGTGTACAGCACCTGGTGTTCCTAGGCATCTTCCATCCAAGTACTAACCAGACCCGATCCTACTTAGCTTCTGAGATCTGATGGGTTGGACACCACAGTGCTACAGCTGCAGGCACTCTGGCTCCTAGGCCACATGTAATTTTAACATGTACTTGGAAAGACTTAAATATTCAATCTTAGTTATTAGAAAAGCAACACAAAACAACAGAGCGATGAATAGCAAATATTGTCAACTATAGGTTGGAAAAGCAATCTTTGAGGATGGAATTCCACTGGCCTCCTATACTCTCAACCTAGGAAGAGTGGGCACGACACAGTGACTCCCACTTGGAAGATCTGCTCATTATTTTCATGTGGTTTGATGCTGGACCTTTCAGCTGGGGCTAGCAGTTTCTCCTTCTCCCAACCCAGTCTCTGTGTTTGTGGGGCAAACATCCTGATGTTGAAGGTTTGTCCATGTAGTGGGACAGAGGATATCTCTGGTCATTATCAGTATGCTTCTGGCCATGAGCTTTGCTTCTCTGCTCAGTGATCTAGGTCATCTAGCAGCCAGCTTGTTGTTGTTGTTAAGGTGCCATTGAGTTGGTGTCTGACTCGCAGTGACCCTATGTACAACAGGCAAAACAGTATTGCTAGTGCTTCTCTGCTATTCATAGGGTTTTCAATGGTTTATTGTTTTTTGGGAATGGGTTGCCAGGTCCTTCTCCCAAGCCTACAGCACCCAGTATTCCCATGCATTCTCCCATCCAGGTACTAAACAGGCCTGACCCTGCTTGGCTTTGGAGATCTGATGGGATCAGATGCCACCGTGGTATGGCTGCAGACAGCAGCCAGCTTGGTTCAACTTATTTCACAGTTGCAGTCTTTCATTTTAGTATCTAACTTCCTGATTTTGGTCAAAACTTGTCTAAAGCTCTATAACTAGCTGATTCTTCATACTACACCAAGTCCTTGTTCCTCATTCTTTATAACATCTGATACTGACTTTTGGTAACATAACTACGGAGAAACACTGGGCCTGATTTGTTCTTTTCAGCCTACTTTCCCCCCAGGTTGCTTAATGCATTTTGTGTGTGTGTTTCTTGTTATATTCCCAAACTTGTTGTGCTGTGGGGGCTTGTGTGTTTCTGGGTTGCTGAAAGCTATGCCACCGGTATTTCAGATACCAGAAGGACCACTCATGGTAGAAAAGTTTCAGCTGAGTTTCTAGACTAAGACAGACTAGGGAGAAGAACCTGGCAGCCCACTCCTGAAACAATTGATATAACTGTTAGGTACTGTCAAGTCGAGTCCGAATCATAGCGACCCTCATAGGGTTTTCAATGCCTGATTGTTTCAGGATTGCTTTGGGAGTGGATTGCCATGTCCCTCTCCCATTTTTGTGGTGCTGAGGATGGAACCCAGGTCCTCAGAGAGTATGGAGCAGCACTCTGCCAACTGATCTAAACCCCAGTTCACCTGAAACAATTATCCACTGAATATCCTGTGAATAGCAGAGGAGCATTGTCAGATACAGTACTGGAAAATGAGCCCCCAGGATGAAACGTATTCACAAGACAACTGGAGAAAAGTTGCCTCCTCAAAGAAGAGTCGACCTTAATGTCAGGAATGGAGTAAAGCCCCTGGGACCTCCATTTGCTTATGTTACAGGACTTAAAATGAGAAGAAACACAGTTAACTGTAACAATGGGTTCAAAAACAATAACATGATTGTGTGTATGGCACAGTGTTGGGGAGTGTTTTGTTCTGCTGTACCTAGGGTTGCTATGTGTGGGACCCAGCTCCATGGCACCTAACAACAACAATCTTTATTGTTAGAGCATTTCTGGTTATCTTAGCCCTAAACATGCCCTCAGATTTTAAATAACAATACTAATCACCACTTCTGCTACCATCACCTAACTTTTCCTTCCTCAAAGCAATTCTTTCTGGGAAGGAAATAGTTCCTTCTCATATGATTTGTTATTTCTTTGTTTTTTTTTCCTTTAATGACTCTTCCTGGTAATGTTACATCTTTTATCATGCAAAATTCTAGAGTGTATATTTGTTTAAAGTTTTTGTGCATTTTATACTAACCCCGACTATAGTGCTCTCAGCCTGGGTATGCTCGTGAGAGTGGGTGATTTACAGGTGTCTTAGAGAGGACAGTAATGGATGCAAACCTTTTTAATGATGTACAATGTCCCTTGCTTGTGCTTAGCTCTTTGGGTGCATTGATTATCTCATCCAATACTTACGACTTTCTGACATGAGAGCTGTTACTAGTCCTAGCCTACAAATATGGAAACTAAAGTTTATTGATGGTGTTAGGTGTCGTCAAGTGGGGTTCAACTCATAGCAACCGTATGTACAACAGATGAAACTCTCCCCAACGCCGGGCCATGGCCAGCACTGTATCAGTGCTTCTCTGCTATTCATAGGGTTTTCAATGGCTGATTGTTTTTTGGGAGTGGCTACCAGGTCCTTCTCCCAAGCCTACAGTGCCTGTTCCCAGGCGGTCTCCCATCCAAGTACTAACTAGCTCCGACCCTGCTTAGCTTCCGAGATCTGATGGAATCGGATACCAGGGTGGTACGGCCACAAGAGGAAATAATGCTAAAGGGACCTTAAAAATGTCTATAGGGTACTATAAGATGCAACCCAAGCAGCCTAAGAGAAGAGCCCCTGGCCCAGCACCATGATAGCTGGGTTCCAAAGGCAGAAACAATGCAGTTGCTAATGGCGACCATATGTAGTTTCATGTCCTTCTACCCTTCTACATTTTTCAAAGGTAAATATGAGATGGATGATTTCAACTTTAAATGACTTGGAAACTTCAACCTTAATAAGATGAATTTCCTGCTGAGGGTGACAGCTAATTCTTGGTCCTGTGACAGTTTCATTGTTGACTGAGGTGAATGCTGACTGATGGCTTCAACTCTGTCAACATCCATATAAATGCAACAGTCTTTGGGCAAATAAAATGTTACTGTCTGTCTGTACGCTATCATCTGATGAGGTTATTCTCTATTCATGCTTTTCCAAAGGTAAAAAGGAAATAAAATTAATGTTTCTATATATTGTGTGATATATACTCAGTTTTAATTTTAAAACTCCTCATTTTAATCTATAGATCTTTTCTTTATTAACTATGTTTGTTAGAATGTAGACTTCTCTGAAAAATTATTTCTAAAAGTAATTTAGACAATGAGTGTAATTTTCCCAATTATTTTAACATTGTAATTGTTATAATTCTACAAGGGAAAATTATACTTACTTTACTCATCCATTTAGTGATAATTTATATAATATTCTGTTCCTTAACTGGGGATCATGTCAATGAAGACAAGTATGTTGAAAGAGAAGATGTTGTTGTTGTTCATAAGAATATATTCCACATTGAAGTAATTATTCCTTTCTGTATAGTCATCATTATCATTCTTAGTGTGTTCTGAATCATTGTGAAAAAAGTTCCAACCTTCCAAGTAGCTTTAATCTATGAATCAATGTCAAAAAGAATAAAAAGTATTATAAAATAATATGTACATTAGATGACAGTTTAGAAACTAGACTAAGTGATCTCCCAAGTCTCTTCCTACTCCATGATCCTATAATTCCAAATCCTAAAAGTGAATTTATCAAAGAAAGAAATAGGCTGAACATTTTAATAGTCCTTGAATAATACTTTGGTATAATAGATATGCAATTAATGTGATGAATGAATAATAAATAATTTTAAAAGATTGAAATCAACCTCCAAAATCTCTTTTAAATTTTAAGAAGGCAAGCTTAAGCATTGTAAATAAACTAGCTAATATGCAAGTAGCTCATAATTTTTAAGTACTCAACTTTACCATTGATATCTATGGCTTTAAGAAAATAATACATTTCTGGAAGGTGTGTTATTTGTAAAATGGCAAGTCTCATCTGTCTACTGCAGGTGATACTTGTGCATATCAAATGAACTGTTCATTTAGTTTATTCAGTGATATGAATTTATTCAGTTATTCAGTGATATGAATTAAGAGCTATTACCATTTTTGGGGGGCTGGGATTTAGCTCAGTTGGTAGAGCACTGCACTGCAGTCTCTGAGGTCCCAAGTTCAATTCCCAGTACCGCAAAAATGGAAGAAGGACCTGGCAATCCACTCCCAAGGCAATCCCGAAAAAAAACAATCAGCCATTGAAAACCCTATGAAGGTCGCTATGAGTTGAATACCTACTCAATGGCACCTAACAACAACAACAACAACCATTTGTTTTAATCATGTCCCAGGTACTCTTTATTAGGTTTATGTTTTAGAACTATTTACTTATGCAACTCATTATCTTAGAGTTTGAAGGTGGTATTATGGTTATGTACAAGTGCTAGTCAGCTTTCCATTGCTGTGACAAAGTCCCTGAGAAAATCAACTAAAAGGAGGAAAGGTTTATTTTGCCTCACTGTGCTAGTGGCTTCATTTTATAGTCAGTGGGGCTCCATGGGTTTGAGTATGAAGTGAGGCAGAATATCATGGTGGGGAACATGTACCTGAGGAGTCTGCTCACCTCATTGTGGGCAGGAAGAAGAATAAGAAGAATAAGAATAAGAATAAGGAGAGAGAGAGGGAGAAGGAGAAGGAGAAGAGAGAGAAAGAGAAATAGAGAGATAGCAGATGGACAGTGGGGACAATATGCACCTTTTAAGACACATTCCAGGTGACCAACTTCCTCTAAGCAGGCCCCACCTCATAGAGTTTCCACTACCTTCCAATAGTCCATTCAGCTATGAGTCCATCAGTGGGTTGACTTGTTGGTGAGGGCAGAGCCCTCACCCTCCAATCCCCTCTGCACACTGATGCATTGGTGGACAAGACTTAAATGAGCATTTGGGAACAACTCATATCCAAACAATAGGAAATGTCCTTCTTCTAAGGAATTGTATAATATATTTAGGACTGAAATCTTATGTCCATAACCTAATAAAACATGTAAATATTGCATATGGTGTTATTAAATATACATGCTATATTTTGTATGTGGGAGGAATGTTAATAATTAATTCAATGGGGGAGAACATGCTCAAATTTAATGACTCTTCATATCCTTCAAGCCTGGTGAAGGACAGCTGAGCTACACCTTGGGATGGAATGCTCTCTGTCAAATAGAACTATTTTCTTATTCAATCAGCTATTTCTTGAAAGCTCTGAACTCATATATTGCCTTATTTTCCTGGTTGCATATCTGTATTATGATAGGAATCATATATGTTGGGCTGGGGATATAGTTCAGTGGTAGAGTTCTTGCCTAACATGCACAAAGCCCTGGATTTAATCTCTAGCACTACAGAACAACAACAGCAACAACAAATTATACATGTCCATTGTAAAAAACCTTGAAGTATAAAAAAGTGGAAATAAATATATATAATCATTTCACACTTGAATGTATTTCTTTCTAACCTTTAATTATGTACATTCCCACAAACTTTTTATTTAAGCCTACAGAAAAGCTGAAAGAACAGTACAATATAAACTCATCTACCTTACACATCCCACTCCTGAAACAATCAGTCATAGCAAATCCTATGAATAGCAGAGACTCACTGACAATGGTACTGGGCATGGGACAGTGTTGGGAAGTGTTTCCTTCTATTGTGTATAAGGTTGCTGTGAGTTGGACCCAACTCAATGGCACCTAACAACAACCTCCTTGCACATAGATTCACTGATTATAAATTATTGCCTACTTGTTTTCCCCCTCTTCTCTTTGTATGTGATTATGAGTTTTTGAAATTAAGTTGCAGACATCATGCTAGCATATCTCTACACATATTGGCATGTATTTCTTTAGAAGGATGTTCTTTCACGTAGTATCAATACCATTATCACAATTAAGCAAACTAATTCAGTTTATTTTTCCATACATTTGATAGCTTTCCATCTATCTGAAATTATAGCTTACATTTTCTTTTAATTTATGTTATAGCATGTCATCTTGAAAAATGATTTTCATTTACTGCATAGTATATATTATTAAAGCATTTTCCTAGCTGGATTTCTTTAGATTGTTGATATTTTTACTATTATAAATAATGTTGAAATTACCCATATTTTTCCTGAAGAATCTAAAAGTGTTGGGAAATGTTAAAAAGAAATTAAAATAATTTAAAGGTGATTCATCCCTTTTGTGGAACAAAAAGTCTATGTATCTTAAAAAGAATTTTAGATAAGAACCTGAAAGAGGACTTTGATTTATTTTATTAATGAATTTATTTTTGTGGTCCTGAACCCAGGGCCTTCCACATGCTAGGCAAGTGTTCTGCCCTGAGGTGCACCCTCAGTCTCTTTTGTTTGTTATGGGTTTTACTTTTATTTTTCATTGCATGGAACAAAGTCCTAGTTTCTGGAAATGATGAGAACATTGTAATTTTAGTCAAGTTAAAGTGACTTGGAGGGAAGTCTAGGAAGCTTCTCCCTCTTCACCCCTCTCTTTTTAAACAACTTCCCTGGCAATAGTTATTATTAAGGAATGAGAAAAATGAAATAGAGCTTTTCCTATGAGACTTTATTTCTTTAATTATGAATCTACTTAATAATTTATTATTGAATGTTTATTCTTATTATCCTTCAGAGTAATCTTGTCAAATACTGAAGATTTTATGATGGGATTATAAAATATTTTAATAAGGATTGAGGGATTTTACTATTCTTCAAGATTGACCTTGGGTAACATGTCCTGGGACAAGGTTCTTAACAGACTTGTTCATGGTGTCTTGTAGAGATGATATCGCCTGATTTAGAGATTATCTTCCTGACCCTCTTTGGCACATAGTTTAAGCTTATGGCTCCTTGGATGTATAGGTCCTGGTGTTGGGCATATTTATTTCTACATCTGTTTCTTTTCAGGGTTTCGTGCACCTGAAGTTGCCAGAGGAAATGTCATTTATAACCAACAGGCTGATGTTTATTCATTTGGTTTGCTACTCTATGACATTTTGACAACTGGAGGTAGGATAGTGGAGGGGCTGAAGTTTCCAAATGAGTTTGATGAGTTAGCAATACAAGGAAAATTACCTGGTAAGTTCTCTTTTATCTACAATAGGTTTTTTCTTAATGTCAGAAGCTTTATTTCCAAGTAGTTGTAAATCCATTTCACAGGTGATAACTTTGGCATAGAGCATGGATATTCTTAAATCCTGTGACATTAATAAAAATCACACAAAAAGCTAGGTGTTGTGGTGTCCATGTGGAATCCCAGCTGCTTGAGAATCTGAGGCAGGAGGATTGCAGGTTCAAGGTCAGAGGTAGCCTGCACAATTAGTGAGATCCTGCCTCAGGAAAAAGCAAGGCGGGTGGGGGGAGGGAGACAGACAGACAGAAAGAGAGAGAAAGAAAAAAGAGGAAGAAAAAAAAAGAAAGGAAGGAAGGGTCTGGGTTTTGGCTCAGTGATGGAGTGCTTGCCTAATCTGTGGGAGGCACTGTGTTCAATTTCTAGGACTGGAAAATTAAAAAAGAAAAAAAAAAAGGAAGAAGAAGAAGAAATATAACAGTTTAACAGTTTTAGGCTTAAAAAGTCCCAAGCAAATATTGGTTTCTGGCATTATAGTTAGAATACTCAGGAAAGGAAAATTTCCATTAGAGACCCAGATTTGAGCTGAGTGCAGTGGCGCACACCTTTAATCCCAGCGAGTCAGGAGGTAGAGGAGGCAGGAGGCAATCCATATTCAAAGCCAGAGGCAGCCTGTGTAACTTAGAGAGACCCAGTATCAAAATACAAAATAAAAAAATGGGTTAGGGGTATGGCTCAGTGGTTGAGTGCTTGCAAAAAACATGCATGAATCCCTGGGTTCTACTCCCTAGTACCAAAAAAATAAAAGGAACCCAGATTTGGTAACATCTAGTTCTTATAAAGAGTTACTGTGTGCCCCTTAGCCTGGAGTGTTTCATTTTCTTGGAGAAAAATAATTTACATGGAGGAATGAAAGCTCAAATTATTCATAATAATAATTTTTGTAATAAATATTAAGAATTGGCAAATGAGCATTTAATGAGCTCAGATCTCATTTTGAATGATTGTCTCATGCTTTCAAGAAATTCTAGGACTTTGCCATTCATCCCTTTATCTTTACTTTTGTTCCCAACAAAGAATCATTTTACATTTATTTAGCTGTTTCTCAAATTTTCTGCTTTCCTTCTCATTTAAGAAACACTTTTGAGTGTACACTATGAGCCCTGTACAGGGGCTTTGGCATTAACAACTCTTTTTGGCATGTGCTTTAAAAATCTTCATGGAAAAGAAATTTATTATTCTTGAGTAAACCTCAGATACCACCTAGGTAATCTTTAGCTTTCTAGTCTCTAGTCTGGACCAACGATGACATTCTTTGGGGATATGAAGATTAAATGCTGGCTAACTTTGACAAAAATGGGAGAAGGACCTGGCAATCCACTCCCAAGGCAATTCCGAAACAGTCAGCCATTGAAAAACCCTATGAGGGTCGCTATGAATCGGATACCAACTCCAAGGCACCTAACAACAACAACAACTTTGACTATTAAAAAGTATTTCTGTACAAGTCTAATTATTACATGAGGAAAAATGTTTTCAAAGTCTATTTTAAATGTATGTATGGAATGGAAATCTCTTACTTTATCAAGTTGTTATTTGTGTGTGTATACTTGCCCCCTCCCCTATTTTACTTTAAGAAAGGATCTTATTATGTTGCTTAGACGGGCCTCAAACTTGTGATCCTCCTGCCTCAGCCTCTCAAGTACTTTATTGTGTTGCTTTTTATATTACAAAATTTTTTGATGTCTCTAAAGAGATCAGATTAACAAAATTAACTTTAATTTTATAAGTAAATTTACAATACATATAGGAATATGGATATCTATGTTTTCCCTTTACAATGTCTATACTTCTTATATACATTCAGAGGAAATAATGTAACACTTGATTTGTTTAGCATACTGGCATGATATTTTTTAATGTTTTAGATCCAGTTAAAGAATATGGTTGTGCCCCCTGGCCTATGGTTGAGAAGTTAATTAAAAAGTGTTTGAAAGAAAATCCTCAAGAAAGGCCCACTTCTGCCCAGGTATTCTTATAATCAAAATTTGTTAATATTTTGTGCAGAACATCATATATAAGTGTGTGTGTGTGTGTGTGTGTGTGTGTGTGTGTGTGTGTGTGTATCTATCTATATACATACACATATATTTTCACATATCTAAATTCTTCAAATATATATACTCAGACACATAAATAAACATGCACATATAGTGTTAAAAATAGTTACAAAGTTAAAGTCTTATAATTCTACCATCCTGGCTCATACCATCGAAGCGCCTGTATGTCTCTCCCTGATTGCATATATATGTATTTCCTTTTCTGTGAAATGCCTGGTCATTATTTTGCCAATTTTTCTATTGCATTGCTGTGTACAAATCATACAACAAGAAGACCTTCTTTATATATAGTATACTAATCCTGTGTTGGTTATATATGTGGAAAATTTCTGAGTTTGTCTTGCTTTTTTAAATTTCCCTAATGCACCCTTTCATGGACAGAATTTCTTAACTTTAATTTTAATGTTTGGTCAAATTAACCTCTTCAACATTTCATATGCTATGTTTTAAACTGATACCAATTTTAATAGATAAAGATAAAAGTAGTATTTATGCCACGACCTCCTGATTTTATATCATGATTTGCTAAGAAAGTTTTATTCAATTTTGAATTTATTAATCAAAGACAGCCCAATACAAATACACTGACTTTATCAAACATTATATAATTATCTTGGCTAATTGGCTTACTTATTTTTTAGTCTAGGTAATTACTGGTGCTAGTCACATGGTAATTACCTAGACTAAAAAATAAGTAAGCCAATTAGCCAAGATAATTATATAATGTTTGATAAAGTCAGTATTACTGGTGCCAGTCACATGGGGGGGCTGGGATTTAGCTCAGTTGGTAGAGCACTGCTCTGCAGTCTCTGAGGTCCCGAGTTTGATTCCCAGCACCGCAAAAATGGGAGAAGGATGTGGCAACCCACTCCCAAGGCAATCCCGAAACAATCTGCCATTGAAAACCCTATGAGGGTCGCTATGAGTTGCACATGACTCGATAGTACCTAACAAAAAGTCACATGAAGTTTTTATATTTGTTTTTTATTTTATCATAATGAAATTTCCCATAGCTTAATTATTGTTTTCCTTTTCCTCTTTCCATTTTGAATTACACATCACCTGTATTTTAAGGGATACATAGCAACCTTGAATTTTTAAAGGATGTGACAGTATTAGGAAGCTGAGATACACCGATTTTATCTTTAAATACATTGCCTTCTAGGCAAAGCAGATAAAGTCATCATCACCTCAGTTAGAGAAAGCACAGAGAGAATCAGGCACCCCTTGCTTTCTCAGCAGTGGCCATGGGCACCTGGGTTGTGGCTTGTCCCTCTGTTCTGTTTTCCTACGGTGCATTCACAGTTGTCTTTCCTGTTCTCTAATGCTTGAAGGAAAATATAGATCAGAACTTAGACGCATTTTCTAAATGCTATTACCAAAGACTGAAATTTCGATTCCCTTCAACTGGTAGAAGCTGAACTCTGTGGTTGGCTTAAGTGTTTTTCTCCTATTTGATGTGACTCTGCAGTGTATAACTGAAGGAAGAATAGTTCCTGACTGCTACAGTTCTGCTCAGTTGACAGTTTTGAGCTTTTCAAGTTAAAAAAATACTATCCCCATAAAAGAATGTGTACTATGCACAGTTTAAAAATATGTGTTTGTTTTTTAGTGTAGTTTTGTCTGCAGTTTGTATTTATCATAAGAATTTGAGTGGGTCAGTTTAACTAAAAATTATATATTTTCCTTGATAAAGCTATAACATTTAGTTCTATATTTGATCTCTGAGATGAAATGTGATAACACGGTGAATATTGTTTTGCTATTCAACTTTTTCAGGTCTTTGACATTTTGAATTCAGCTGAGTTAATATGTCTGATGAGACACATTTTAATACCTAAAAACATTATTGTTGAATGTATGGTTGCAACAAATCCTAGCAGCAAGAACGCAAGCATTTGTCTGGGCTGCGGGCACACTGACCAAGGTCAGCTCTTATTTCTTGACTTAAACACTGAAGGACACATTTCTGAGGTAAATCTGAATATTCCTTAAATACACATCTTTAAAACACTTGTAATTAATTTAATGTTTATACCAGTTAAAAATTACTTTGGAAGAAATTTTTTTTAAAAGCCAATATAGAGGTGTAGTTAAGTGAACTTTCCATTAGAACAAGAGTATTCATGTGAAATACATTAGTCTGTGTTTTGTTTTAAAGTAACAATATATGTGTCTTAGGTCAGGGTCATCAGAAACAGAACCTGAGATAGGTATTCTGAGGAAATGATTGAAGGAGAGAGAAGCCTGGGAAAGATGTAAAGATGCACAGCAAAAACGTGGTTTCTGGGCCTGAGTGTTTAGCTTAGTTTGTAGAATGCTTGCTTAGAGTGCATTGAGGCCTTGGCTGTGATCCCAGCACCACAAAAAGAAAAAAAAATGTGGTCTCTGAGGTAGAAAAGCCTCAGCCACTACCCACAAAGAGCTGTGGAGTGTGATAGCACCACAGAATTTTCCCACCTCCAGGCAAGAGAGGCAATGTTTCACTCTTGTTAGTTGGCTGCCATCTGCCCAGAGGTGGGGAGGTGTAACTTCCCAGTGTTTTGGGGTTAGCCCAGCAGCTGGGGGATGGGTGCACCCAAAGGATAAAGGTGATAAAGTATATTGGCAAATAGATAAATTTCTAGATTAAAAAATAAACTAATACTTTGTTGCCTTGATGTAAATGTAGTGCCCAAGATAATGCTTAAGATTTAACAGTCTTCTCATGGTTTTGATGAATGAGAAATGATACTGAAAAATAATTTTCAATTTTTAATTTTAGTTTGAGATGCATTCTAGATAGGCAAAAATCATTTGCTTCATAAGTCATTTATTGTTGAAATTTGAATGAAATTGGTGTTGTTTTTAAAAGTAAATACTCAGAAGTATAAAGAGTTAAATATGTTGATAACAGCATATATTCATTCTATCCAAGTTAGTACACTGAAGTAGAAAGAGTTAAGTATGTTGATAACAGAATATATTCATTCTATACAAGTTCTGGTAACTTAACGTAAAACCAAATCCCTTAGAGTGTATTTTCTTAACAGGAAGTTACTGATAGTAGAATATTGTGCTTGGCCTTGGTGCATCTTCCGGCTGAAAAGGAGAGCTGGGTCGTGTGTGGAACACAGTCTGGTGCTCTGCTGGTCATCAATAGTGAAGATGGGACACAGAGACATACCCTTGAAAAGATGACTGATTCTGTTACTTGTTTGTATTGCAATTCCTTTTCTAAGCAGAGGTATGGTAGTGAACATAATTGGGAAGAAATAAATTGTGTTCTTTTTAGGTGACTTAATTGTGTGCAAAATTATTGCTGTATCAGCAATGATTGCTTATTTTTAGCTTATTTTCATTGGTTTACTTACATTAAAGGAAATTGTGGGAGGCCACAATGATATTTGTTATTTTTCTATGTACAGATTTAGCTGAGGTAGTTTTTTAAAAAAAAAGGCAACTCTTTCTTCAGGGTATTACCTCAGCTTTAACTCTACCTCTCCTACTCCCCATGTCCATGTACCTTGATAAGACTTCTTTAAAGATGAATGCTCATTCATTATGTGTGTTTGTGTATGTATATCTTTATCTATATATCTCTATACCTATATATCTCACCAACTATTACGTGCCATGCTTAAACATATTAGTTATCTAACTACTGTTATCTAACTACTAACACTGGGAAATAATTTAATAAATTAACTAATTGTTAACAGGTAAAAATGACTTTAACCCAAAGCTGGGTGCCATGGCACATGCCTGTAATCCCAGGGACTCAGGAGGCTGAGGCAGGAGGATTGTGAGTTCAAGGCCAGAGGCAGTCTGCATAACTTACTGAGACTCTGTCTCAAAAAATAAAAATAGGGGAGTTAGGGAGTGACTCAGTGGTAGAGCACTTGTCTAGTATACATAAGACCTTAGGTTTAACTTCAACCCCCTAGTAGTGAAAAAAAAAAGCTAAACCCTTATCACTTATAGGGATCTTATCCCACATAAATGGATCTACTACAAATGATGGAATTTCAGGCATGAATCATTGGTTATTAGCTATAATATTTAGGGTAAGATAATTTCCAGGAGACATTAAGATTATATCCCATAAGCTTCTCTGGTTTAAATCAGTACCAGAAAAAAGTAGAAAAATATGAAGCCAAAGGTTTGGTACTCAAAAGAGAAATTGCACTGCCAATTTTGAAGTTGAAATTACTTTGATATTGTTGAAGAAAAATTTCACTGGATGGAGTTAAAAAGGCAAGGAAAACTTTGTTCAAGGTTATCACAATTGGGGAGAGCAATTGAACCTAATTCCACTGAAGCAAAAGGTAGGAAAGTCTTAAGCACAGGGATGGGTTACAGTTGTAGAAAATTATTGGAGGATACTGTGGGTAGTAGTGTTAATATGATTAGACCCTCTCCTTTTGCTAATTGTCCCTTGTTGATTGTAGGCTCCTTCTCTCCCCCTTGAAACTGGGAAATAAGGGCTTAGGCCTTTCAATGATTTCATTTCAAAAGGATGGCATCCAGGTCCTTAGGGAAAGCTTGGATGTGTTATAAAACTGGCAAGAGGCAGGGAAGAGATTTATACCTTAAAGGTTATTGTTGTTGTTAGGTGCCGTCAAGTCAGTGTCCAACTCACAATGACTGTATATTCAACAGGTGAAACACTATTGTCAGTGCTTCTTTGCTATTCATAGGGTTTTCACTGACTAATTGTTTTTTGGGAGTGGGATGCTTGGTCCTTCTCCCAAGCCTACAGCACTTGGTGTTCCCTGCGGTCTCCCATCCAAGTACTAACCAGGCCCAACCCTGCTTAGCTTCTGAGATCTGACAAGATCGGACACCACAGTGGTACAGCTGCAGGAATATTTCAAAGGAGCAAGAAAGAATTCATAATTGCAAGTTTTGTAAATCAGTGCTCTAAGAAAATAAGATCGGAGGTCTATAGTTTGGAAGAGACCGGTCAAAGTGTTTAGTCAAGTTGGAGAGAACTTTAAGATCATCTTAGTCAATATGAATGTTCTTTTTGTAACAATTTTTACATTTTTCCTTTTAGCAAGCAAAAGAATTTTCTTTTGGTGGGAACGGCTGATGGCAATTTAGCAATTTTTGAAGATGAGACTGTTAAGGTAAATGTTGAATGCATTCTACATAATTTTTTAAATCCTTTGCTTTATATATATCATTTCTCCTATGTGATTATAAGTGCCCTAATAATAAGGATCATAAATTCTGCTTTTTGTCTTTTTATTGCTTCATAAAGTCTTGCATATAATAGATCCTCTAAAAAACCTTGCTGATAGACTGTATATTTTATATGAAAGAAATAAGAGTAGCATGGCAGATGAGATATGATTTGTATGAGTGGAAGGAATTCAATTTGAATGAGTGAAGTAGATAATTCCCTATCTCTCTATATATAGTATTTATGAGTTATATATAACTATAAAAGGTATTTATCGATTATATTCTTGTTGATTTTTTCCTTCCCCCTCCTTTTTCATGTATTCATAGAGTTGCATCCTATATTTTGAGATTTTACTCTTCCTATTTACTCTTCTATATTATTTTCCCTTCCCTTCACCCTTCCCCAACTTCTGCTCCCACCTACTGATCTCCTCCCCACTTCTTTCTGATCTGCTTATATTTTCCCTCTTTACATAAGTATGATTGTTCATTTTTATATATCTGAATATGTATATATATTTTTCCTTTAAGTTAGATTTAGCTCTGACATATGAGTGAGAATATATGGTATTTCTCCTTTTAAGACTGGCTTAATTCACTTAAAATGATGTCCACCAGTTCCATCTATTTTGCTGCACATGATATAATTTTATTCTCCTGAACTGCTGAGTAATATTCTGTTGTGTATATATACCACAATTTTTCAATCCAATCCTCTGTTGATGGACACATTGGTTGATTCCATACCCTGGCGATTGTGAAGAGTGCTGCCTTAAATGTGGAAGCACAGGTGTCCTGTGGTTTGAAGACTTACTTTAGTTTGGGTATATTCCCAGGTTTGGTATAGCTGTGTAATGTGGCAGTTCTATTCTTAGTTTTCTAATGTATCGCCATATTGATTTCCAAAATGGCTAAACTAGTTTAAAGTCCTAGCAGCAGCAGCATAAAAGGGTTCCTTTTTCTCCACATCCTCGCCAGCATTTGTTATTATTTATTTTGTTGATCTTGTCCTTCTTACTGGAGTGAGATGGGATCTCTGTGTTGTTTTGATTTATATTTCTGTAATAGCTAGGGATATTGAACTTCTATTTTAATGTCTGTAATCATTTAAAAAAGTAATTCTAGAAAGCAAAAATTTTATAGTGTTTCATTGCATAGATGCTCAATTTGCTGAGTGTGTTTTCTGTTTTGGTAAAGTGTAAAGGAGCTGCTCCCTTGAAGATTCTAAACATCGGAGATGTCAGCACTCCACTGATATGTTTGAGTGGATCCATGAATTCAACTGAAAGAAATATTACATGGGGAGGATGTGGCACAAAGATTTTCTCATTTTCTAATGATTTCACCATTCAGAAACTCATTGAGACAAGGACAAATCAGCTGTAAGTTATTTTCTTTCTATATGAGTACCATCTACTTATGTTTATTCTTCATAATCATATCAAGGTACTGGTAATAGTCCATACTGAAGATCTTTTAAAATGCATAATTTATTTTTCTATTATACAAATGAACATTTGTTATAGAAAATTTAGAAAATTTTATGTAGAGGAACATGAAAGTATTACCTAGCCTAATCACTTTTAGGATAAAATGTGCAGAGCCATTATAATCCTGTACTATTTATCAATCTAAGCTTTTAACAATTTTATTATCTCTGTTTCAAATTAGAAGGCATTCAACTCAGTAATTTATATATTTAGTTTTGCATAATTCCAGTAAGTATTGACTATAGAAAAAAGACTGCAGGAATTTCATTTCTGATTTTAATAATAATTATCAAAATTATAGCCACATTATTGATACCAGTGTCAAATAATAAAATAAATATATATCTTGCTCTAATTTATTGTTTCAATTTTTAAATTATACTTTAACCAAATCTTATTCTTTTTTTATTATGTTCCTTGGTAATAAGCAGTGTAGGATGGTGGGCAGGAACATAAATTACAATTCAAATATTGGCTTTGCCATTTATTTGTTTGTGAACTTGGACAAAATCTTTTCAAATTTTCAGTCCTCTCTTACTTGAAGATTGTAATATACTCTATCTCAAAGGAATTTCTAGAAAATTAAACAAGAAAATTAAGGCACTTATCATGATGCTCAGTACCTGGTAAGCTCTCAGTAAATGCTAACTGTTATGGTTGTCATTAGCTTTGGGTCACACATCCCTCTTCCTTCCCCCTCCTTTTTCATGTATTCATATAGTTTCATCCTATATTTTGAGATTTTACTCTCCCTGTTTACTCTTCTATATTATTTTCCATCCCCTTCACCCTTCCCCAATCTCTGCTCCCACCTACTGATCCCCTCCCCAGGGAATATGCTAGCTTCCAGTATCCATCAAGTTGCACAAGATTGAAACTTGGAGTAATCTTTGACTATTTTGTCCTTTGCTCCCTTCATCCACTTGACTCTCCTAGTAGTCTCTCAAATCCTTTTACTTCTCATTGTTCCCTCTGGGCTACCATGGGCCAGACTTTCCAACATCACCTATGGCCATGTCAACAATAGCATCTTCCTACCCACTTCTCAACTTCTGGTCAAACTTCTTCCACTCTGTTCTCAGCATTGCAGACAGAAGGACTCTTCCAAAATTCAAATCAATCTGATGCCACTGATCTGCTGAAAATTCTTCGGTGGCATCTAATTGTATTTACCTGAAGGCCAATTCCTTAAGATAGTCTACCCTAGGCCTTTAGTGATTTGGTCCTTGCCTAGTTTTCTAAATTCGTATTTTACATCTTCTTCTTTGCTTTAAGCCAAAGTGAAACTGCCTCAGTTCCCAAAGATAACCTGCTCTCTTTCACCTCAAGCTTTGGATAAGGCTCTCTCTTTGTCTATATGACGGTTGTGTCCCCTGCCTGTTTCAGTCCAAATGTCATTTCCTCTGAGTGGTTGTCCCCAATCCTATCTGTGTAGGTTAGGAATTTTGTATTTGTGCTTCTCTTAGATCTGTTGTGTCTCTGCACGATAGCCATCTTTTTTTTTTTTTTTTTTTTTTTTGCTGTTCTTGGGGTTGAATCCAGGGGCCTCATGCTTGCATGCTCTGCAAGTGCTGGACCACTGAGCTGCATCCCCAGCCCATTTTTTTTTTTTTTACTTTTTTGAACAGGGTCTCGCTAAGTTACACAGACTGCCTTTGGTTGTGAACTTGCCATCCTCCTGCCTCTGCCTCCCAAGCCACTGGGATTACAGGGGTGTGCCGCTGCACCTGGATCATATTTTTATAATTGTATATAAAAGTAGTTTCTTAATACCACTAGACCTACCTGTTCAACATTGGCTGTACATTAGAAACTATTTGTTGTTGTTAGGTGCTACTGAGTTGGTATCTGACTCATAGTGACCCTACATACAACAGGTGAAACACTATTGTCAGTGCTTCTCTGCTATTCATAGGGTTTTCAATGGCTGATTGTTTGGGAATGAGTTGCCAGCTCCTTCTCCCAAGCCTACAGCACCTGGTGTTCCCAGGTGGTCTGCCATTCAAATACCAACCAGGTCTGACCCTGCTTAGCTTCTGACATCTGACAGGATTGGATGCCACAGTGGTATGGCTGCAGGCTTCATCTAGGTATAGTCAGGGTTAATGTAAGCTACAATATATTGTAAGTCCTTATGGGTGAGGATTTTTTTGTTATTGTTGTTACTCAGATGTATTTGCCAGTATGTAGTACTATTGGATGACTTCATTCTCATTTTGTAATTTCCACTTTTAACCAAACTATACTAGCCCAAAGACCTTTAAAAAGAGAGACCTCTAATTGTTTTATGTCATAGAGCATTTTTTGGGATCATGGGTATCAATCAACCCCTTAAGAGTCCACATAGGATTTGCAGTATAGATGCTTTACTGGAGAATATCCATAAATAGTAGGCTCTCAGAGAAGTTCATCTTGCCAAAGAGATTGTGACCCAGTATCAGAACCACTTGGAAATACTTGCTCTCTTCTAAAAAGTGTCTCCTATTGCCTTAATCTCTTCCCTAATAAACAGATGTCATGTCACTAATCAGGGGCTGTCTCATTATCATTAGTATCTAATCACCATCAACACACATTGATGAGAGGCATATTGAATAGTGAAGATGTCTGCTTTGGGGGCTGGAAAATGCTACAGGACTTGTTTTGAGACAGATCTGCAACATGTTAGTCATCATGTGGCCTTGGGCAAATTATTTAGCATTTTTAAACATTTGTTCCTATATTCATAAAGATTGAGATTTCTAATATTTTATAAGTTTATTATTATTATTATTACTACTAGTAGTAACTTTTATGGTGTTGGCAATCAAACCTAGGGCCCCGTGCATGCTAGACAAGTGCTTTACCACTGAGCTACATCTTTACCCCTAGAAGTTTATTATTAAGGATCAAACAAGGTACCACCCAAAAGTGTTTTATAAATTCTACAGCTCTGGGTAAAACTTTGTGCTAATTGGAACTACCATCTGTTATTTATAGCAAACACTCAGAAGGAATCACTTTAAAATGTACTGACTTTCTGTGAACATATCTTTATCTCTTTTGGCAGAATAGGAAAAGAAACAATGGAGAAAAGCATCTTCCTACCATAGGATATACTAACAATTGTTATATCCCTGTGAAATTTTCACACTGTCTGTTTGATTCAGTTGCAATTTTAATTAATTTTGCTTTTTCCAGTGCATTCACTCTGTTAGTTAATTCTTTATCAATCCATCCATCTGTCCACCCATTTAACAAACTGCCTCGTATGTCAGAGATAGACATGGTGTTTGTCCTTAAGAAATTATAATGCCCCATGTTCTCACTCATATGTGGGAGCTGAATCAAAATTATAAGAAGGAAAAAATCCTATACAAAGGTTGGATCATAATAAAAGAAAAAAAAGAGCTAAGAATGGTGTTATTATAGATGGTCTAGAAAATGCATGTAATAATTCTGACAAGGTAAAAAGAAAGTTCACTGCAGGAAAAGTTTCTATCTTAAACAGAACTGGAACCCAAGGATATATAGAAAAATATTACCATAAAAAGACAAGAAAATGGTAGAGAAGTCTTTGATGGGGGGTTGGGTTGGAGGGAAAGCGTCCAAGAGGGTAAGGGGGAACCTATATGAATAATGTACAACAAAATGCATGTATGGAAATGTCACAGTGAAAAGCATGTCAGCATGAATCACATTAAGGTGTACATTAAAAATTTCCAATAAAAAAGAAATTATAAGACAATGTAGTGTGAGGTATATTTTAATAAAGAAATTTTTATGATTAATGAGAATTATAAAATTATAGCTACAGCAGTGGGGGAAGGGAAATGGTCCATCTATTTCAATAGGTCAAGGAAAAATTCCAGAGGAGCTGACTTTTAGGTTAAGCCTTAGACGCTGGGGGCTTACCATGCAGGTGCGGTCTGTGGTCTCCAATCTGTTTGCGGACCATGTACCATGCCAGTTTCTGAGGTTGGAAGAGAGATATTTAAAAATGCTTACCATTTTTATATTATCCTCCATTTTCAAAGAAAGGAAATGGCAACAATTTCTTTTCTGTTTATATTTGGATGCCATGGATTTTTCCCCTACCTCATAATTTGATTGATTTATGTTACCACAAAGATTTCCCTTGCTTTAAAATTTGAAGACACTAAAATTTATTTCAACATCTTGTTCTATAACTAAATACAAATGGCTGTTAATTTTTTGAAACTTCATGACCATCAGGACTTTATTATGACATCCAAAAGTTACAGATATAATGATGATGTTTCTTTTAGAAGATAGGAAACAGTATAAGAGTCTACTAAGAACCAGATAGCCCTAAGAGTGAAACTAAAATCAGAAATATTAGTTGTAGTTTTCATTTTTTGGTCAAGGGAACCTAATATAAATCAACCAAAAGTAAAGTAGCAAAATAAGTTATATATTCAATTCAGAATTGTTAGGAGAGAATATGAAATAAGTGCAATAATCTAGTTTTTGTTTACTTTTAAAAATAGTGATAACTTTTTACATGCCTCAAGATCTACTAAAAGGTTGTACTGTATGTTTTTTTTACCTTTCTTTTTTCTCCTTAGGTTTTCTTATGCGGCTTTCAGCGATTCCAACATCATAGCAGTGGCGGTAGATGCGGCTCTCTATGTTGCTAAGAAAAATAGCCCTGTTGTGGAAGTGTGGGATAAGAAAACAGAAAAACTTTGTGAACTAATAGACTGTGTGCACTTTTTAAAGTAAATTCCTAGGTTATTTTATGCCTCTAAGAGCTGCCTTTACACTTCAGGTTGCAGAGAAAGGAAACATGGCTCGTTTTTCTTCTTTCTGCCTTTAAATAGAAAATTTTAAAAATGCAAAAAAAGTTATTAATGTTTGTCAACACAATCTTTTAGTATCTTTCAAGCTTCATATTGGGAAACATGAAAGACTAGAAACATATTTCTTCATGGTACTAAAAACAGTTGAAGAAGGACATGGTAATCCACTCCCTAAGCAATCTTGAAAACAATCAGACTTTGAAAACCCTATGAAGGTTGCTATGAGTCAGACCTGACTCAATGGCACCTAACAACAACAACAGTTACAAAGAATATTCTCTGATGAAAAAATAATCACTGTTAAAAATGACTACAGTGGATCAATTGGTGGTTATGTGACAGTATCAAATATTACTACTCATGATTACGTTATGAGGCTAAGGATACTGTTGTTGTTGTTGTTGTTAGGTGCCCTGGAGTCGGTATCTGACTCATAGCGACCCTCATAGGGTTTTCAATGGCAGATTGTTTCGGGATTGCCTTGGGAGTGGATTGCCAGGTCCTTCTCCCATTTTTGTGGTGCTGGGAATTGAACTCGGAACCTCAGAGACTGCAGCGCAGCACTCTACCAACTGAGCTAAATCCCAGCCCCAAGGATACTGTACTATACACAAAAACTCATAAAATAATAGAAAAGTAATAGAAAACCTGCTGAACTGATTAATGCACAGACTAAGGAGGGAGACTCAAGACCCAGAATGACCACACAGTGTTGATCTCATCTAAATGAGAGACAAATCTAAAACAATACATTAAGCACGTCCTTTATGGTCTGTGCTGAGAAATAGGACCATTGCCAAACCTTTTCCCTTCATTGTTGTTAGGTGCCCTGGAATAGGGTCTGACTCATAGTGACCCTATGCACAATAGAATGAAACCCCCTCACACACACACTGTGCCACACCTGACACTTTTGTCAGTCCTTCTCTGCTATTCACAGGGTTTCAATGGCAGATTCTTTCTGGAGTGAATTGCCAGGTCCTTATCCCTACCTTGCAGCATGTGGTATTCCCAGGTGGTCTCCAATCCAAGGACTAACCAGGCTGACCCTGCTTAGCTTCTGAGATCAGATGGGATCAGATGCCAAGATGCTGTAGCTGCAGACAACCTCTTTTCTAGTCACTTAATATTTTTTGTTTTGATTTTGTCCCATGAATTTGTTATATTCTGGAAATATAATATTACACATTATATTCATAAAATGAGACTTCAAAGTTTTCTTTCTTAGAATCATCTTTAAAGTTTGTCCTCTGGATTGTGAGGAGGCTTAAATTCAGAAGGGCTAACAATTGTCCTTGATAAAGAGTCCCTTAGATCCTGAAGTCCCGAAATTATTGTTGTTGTTAGGCACTGTCGACTCTGGTGTCTGCCTCATAGCGACCATACGTAAAACTGATGAAACACAATGGTTGTGATTCTCTGATATTCATAGGGTTTCCAATGGCTAATTGTTTTTTGGGAGTGGGTTGCCGTGTCCTTCTCCCAAGCCTACAGCACCTGGTGCTCCCAGGCGTCTCCCATCCAAGTACTAACCAGGCCCAACCCTGCTTAGTTTCTGAGATCTGATGGGATTGGGCACCACTGTGGTATGGCTGCAGGCTCCAAAATTATTAGTATTCTTTTATTTCTGGATATCTCATTTTTGTCATGAATTAGACTAGTCACTGATTCAGGGGAAAAATTCAGTTGCGTGTATGGGTTTTTCTTTTTTGCATATAAATGACTATAATTTTATTTTCCTTTGTAAGTTGGAAAGTATAGAAAGCTTTTGAAACAAACACTATATTTGGCAAATGTATCCCATTTTTACTGGCTTATTTGTAAAAATAGTACTTTATTAATTTCAGAATTTTAAAAGTTGAAGGCATATATATGTATGTATGTATATATGATTATTTATATTTGAGACAATGTTTTGCTATGTAGCTCAGACTGGGTTTGAACTCAGGCTCCTCCTGCCTCAGTGTCCCAAGTGCTGAGATTACGGCATGCATCACCATGCTCAACTGCTATTGTGTTATCTTTGCAAACTTTTGGTTCAAGTAAAGAAACCTGCTTTATGGCATTCTATATTTAGCAAAACTAGTTTTGCTAGTTGTTTTAATGATACATAATGTAGACAGCTCTCCACTGGGTTCTGCATCCACAGCTTTGAACAACCTAGGATCAAAAAAAAAAGTATAATTGGAACTATGAAGGTCAACATCTGTACTGAATATACAGACTTTTTCCTTGTCATTATTCCCTAAACAGTACTATATAATAGCTACTTGCATAGCATTTACATTGCATTAGGTATTATAAGTCATTTAGAGATGACTTAAAGTATACAGGAGGATATATGTAAGTTATATGCAAATATGTTGTTTTATATAAGCAACTCTAGTACTTGTGGTTTTGGTAACTGCAATGGGAGGAGGGGTTCTGAAACCATTCCTCCCTTTTCCAAGGATGACTGTATTGTCATGGGTTCAGAATTTAAAATGTTAGCATATGCAAATATGTATAGATAAATCTATTGTGTCTCTGAATTGTTGATAAAATTATTAATGCATGCTTTCTTCATGGTTCTAGGGAGGTCATGGTAAAAATAAACAAGGATTCAAAACACAAGATGTCTTACTCTGGGAGAGTGAAAGCTCTCTGTCTTCAGAAGAACACGGCCCTCTGGATAGGAACTGGAGGCGGCCACATTTTACTCCTTGATCTTTCAACTCGTCGAATAATACGGATAATTAGCAACTTTTGTGATTCAGTTAGAGTCATGGTGACAGCGCAGTTAGGCAAGTTTCTATCCTTTAGAATTTTTTCATATCATCCAAGACTATAAAAATATGCCTTTAAAAATAGTTTTACCTTTACTTCCCGATGTCATTTGGGATATCTTAGAATTGTGCATAATGAAAGATAGCACTGGGATGAATTTTGAATAGGGTCATTTACAAAATGGTGAGGGTAGATGCTCTCCATCCCATGAGAGCAACAGATAACTTCTGCTGAGCAATCTATTTGGATCTTACTTACTTTTTTTTTAGTACCTAAAATACATAGTGTTCAGTATATTTCATATTTTTATTTATCAAATAAGCTAAAAGAAATGTTTATTTTGGTTATAGTCTAAGCTTCTCACCTTTGCTAAAGAATCCCATTTGGTGCTTTTTCATTTTATAAACAAATTATATTCTAGTAGTTATATGTGATGAATACCACAATGCATAAATACTCAGAAATCATATTTTTTCTTTGTGTTAATATTTTAATTATACATATTGATGGGATATATAGTGATCATTCAGTTCATATATCCTTTATGGAGTTATAAAACCAATATCATTTATACTTGTTAACATTTTACAGAACAAAGTATAAACAAAAAAAAGGAAAAAAGTTGACTGACATGAAATGACAGTTGTATGCAATTAGGATTTATAGAATAAATTTTTTTGGATTTTCATAGAGTTGCATCCTATACTTTGCACTTTTTCTCTCTCTAAATTGTCACCCCCACCCCCGCCCCCAGGTCTCACCTTCCCCATCATCCACTTTTTCCTATTAGTTTCCTCTCCTCTCATATTGGGCCAACTTGTATTTTCCAATCTCAGATAAGTATTATTATATATATATTTTTTTCCTTTAAGGTTGATCTAACTCCCACATATGAGAGAGAACATGCAGTATTTCTCTTTTTGAGTCTGGGTTATTTTGCTTAAAATGATGATTTCCAGTTCCATCTATTTTGCTGCAAATGGCATAATTTCATTCTTCTTTACTGCTGAATAATATTCAATGTTTAATATGCCACATTTTTAATCTCTGGATGGGCATCTGGGTTGATTCCATACCCTTGCAACTGTGAAAAGTACAGCATTAAGTATGGAAATGCAGGTGTCCCTGTGTTAAAATGACTTAGCTTCCATTGAGTATATTCTAGAAGTGGTATAGCTGGGTCATAAGGGTAGGTCTATGCTTAGTTTTTGAAGGTTCTTCCATACTGATTTCCATAGTGGCTGAACTAATTGGCAGTCCCACCAGCAGCATAAAAGGGTTTCTTTTTCTCCGCAGCCTTGCCAGCATTTGTTGTGCTTTGCTTTGTTGACCTTGGCCATTCTTACTGGAGTAAGATGGAGTCTCACTGTATTTTGATTTGCATTTCCCTGATGGCTAGGGATATTGAATATTTTTTCATGTGTTTATTGGCCATTTGTAAGAAATCATGTTTTGTTCAAGCTTTTATGTCAAGTCTTGCTTCTGCTTTTCCATTTAAAAGTAAAGAAATCATGAAATGATTTATATGAAATATATTTTCCACATAAATATATTTCTTTCCTCCTTTGATGAATAATTTGACTTTAAAAACATGTCTTATATAGAAAGTTGATTACAAAAATAATACTGTAGGGTTTAGTTCTGCAAAAGTTGTTATTAGGTGCTTTCGAGTAGTTGTCCAACTCATAGAGACCCTGTGTACAACAGGCAAAACACTATTGTTAGTGCTTCTCTGCTATTCATAGGGTTTTTAATGGCTGATTGTTTTTTGGGAGTGGGCTGTGGGGTGCTTCTCCCAAGCCTACAGCACCTGGTGTTCCCAGGCAGTCTCCCATCCAAGTACTAACCAGGCCCCACTCTGCTTAGCTTTTGAGATCTGATGGGAATGGGCACCACAGTGGTACAGCTGCAGGCTCTGCAAAAGTAGAGCTTATGTAAGCTTAACAAATGTTTTACTGTGGTGAAGCATATATTAAGGAAGAATAGGTGTTTTTCCATCTGTTCTCCCATCCCTGCCACTTTTCATTTATAGATGTTAGAGTTGCACAGAAGGAGTTAAAACTAGATGCTTGTAGTGATTGTGTCCACACAGCAGAGTAGTAGGTCTCAGTTGCTTGCCTTCCTAATCTTGTTCTACCAAAATACTTACTTTCTCAAATTTAATTTGTATGCACTTTGGGATACAAACGGTTGGTCATAATGGAAGTTATAATGCTATTTCAGTGGTCATGATTGATTTTTAAATAAAGGTAAATTTAACATAGTCTGCAAGATCTGCAGAGTCCTCCTTCACTTATCTCTCTAAGCCTCCAGCCTTTAACACATTCCTCCCAGATCTTTCTGGTCTGCATGAACATCTAGTCTGTCTTAATTACTGTGTGTCATCCTGCCTAAGGGATTTGCTTGTGCTGTTTCCTTCTTTGCTTCTTACTTAGTTAGCTACACTTTTTTTTGACATGGTAACTCATGTGTTAAAAACTTAGAGGCCAACGTGATTAAATCAAAGTTCCTCCTTTTTACTTTCGTACAACATTACTTGAATAGCATTGGTCATCGTTGTGATTTTTTCCATTAATGTCAATATCTTAACTAGAGCATAAACTCCATGTGGGTTAAGTCTGCATGTTTTTGTTCATCTCTATTCCCAGGACGTAGACCAGGGCCCAATACTTATAAGAGTTTTGATGACTATATGTCAAATAAGTTAGCAAATGACTCAAGAAGAAAATATGATATTATGAAAGAGTATTAGTATCTCCACTCATCCATCCAGCTTTCCATCCAAATGCTTCATATTTTGCCTTATACTATCCAAGGAACTTTCATACAGGTTATCTAAATTAGTATTATAAATTTGTATAAATACTAAATCTATTTTATAGAAAGTTTGAGCTGTTTTCTCAGATGAATGTAATTAGTAATTGAAGCCGGGAGTATCATGGGTTTAGGTTTTCTTTTTTAAAATTACTTGTCTTCTTGAAGAGTGTTTTATTTAATATAATTGAAATGTCTGTTAAAAATAGAATTGTCATTCCATTCTAAGATATTTGTCTTAAAATATGGACAGCTGCACCTTTTTTTCAGCCTGCTTTAATATATTAATGGAAAACTCCTATATTTTGTTTTGGTAAAGGAAGCCTTAAAAACATCATGCTGGTTTTGGGGTACAAGCGGAAAAGTACTGAAGGTACACAACAACAAAAAGGTAACATTTAATAGGATACTGTATTCCCAAGAAAGCAAAGGCATGAATGATGACAGCATACTATGTTTTTGTTTAATGTGTAGTAAATGTTAACATACAATATATAATAGTTTTAGCAATTTTAATTGGTATTTTCTTTATAGTGTAAATAATTTAGACATAATTTTCAAAATTAAGTTTCAGTAATTTAGTAGTGTTAAATATTTAATTTTTCAGATGAGATCGAGGTAATAGCCACTATAAAATGAATACTAACTCAAATGTTAGCTGTGAATATTTTTCCTTACATCTTACTTAAATCCACATGAAGTCTAATATTAAACACTGTTAAAACAGTTCTATTTCTTTTGGTAAATAAAATGATAAGCTATAAAGGGTGCACACTTTCTTAAAACTTGGTAGTTATTTTCTATATTATTAATATTTTCCAAGAATAGTTTTTTATAAATGGCAATAACTTAGTACATTATTTATACTGGTATTTATGTATATTTGTATGCATTTGTCCAAATCAACTAAATATAAACTAATAAAAGAAACAATTTTTATAGTGGATCTTTGAAATATGTTTTCATTTTTTTCTTTTTATAGAGATACAATCTTGCTTGTCTATTTGGGACATCAATCTTCCACATGAAGTGCAAAATTTAGAGAAACACATTGAAGTGAGAAGAGAATTAGCTGAAAAAATGAGAAAAACATCTGTTGAATAAAAGGGATATCAGCATCTTTGTGTTTGAATAGGAAAATTGTTCTCTTCTTTTGTAAATATTTCTTTAAAAATGTTTACATTGAAAATAGTACTTCCACTCTTTGAAATAGCTCATGTGTATATGAAGGCATGTTTATATGTTCTATTTTTAATTTAAATATATGTAAAAATAGTTACCAGTGAAAATGTTTTAAAGAACTATTTAAAACTCTGTGTTATTTTTCCTAGATACCCTAATTAATTTGGTGGATTAATTAAAAGAAATGTATATATACTTAATTGCAGTATTCATACTAAAATTTACAACATGATCATTTTTGTTTTACTACTCATACTGAAAATAAACCATATTTTAAATTCTTGCTTAAGACATAACTGTTTCTTGCTTACTTTCTGGAGATTTTGCAGGGTAGACTAAAAATATTTGGGCCATTTCCCAGGTAATACATTGTTTTGTGGATGGCTTTTAAATGTTGTTGTTGTTTTTAGGTGCCATCGAATTGTGTCTGGCTCATAGTGACCCTCATAGGGTTTTCAATGGGTGATTGTTTCGGGATTACCTTGGGAGTGGATTGCCACATCCTTCTCCCATTTTTGGGGTGCTGGGGATCGAACCTGGGACCTCAGAGACTGCAGAGCAGCACTCTACCAACTGAGCTAAATCCCACACCCCTTTTAAGTGTTGCTGTTGTTGTTAGGTGCCTTCGAGTTGGTATCCGACTCACAGCGACCCTCATAGGGTTTTCAATGGCTGACTGTTTTCGGGATTGCCTTGGGAGTGGATTGCCAGGCCCTTCTCCCATTTTTCTGTGGTTCTGGGAATCGAACTCAGGACCTCAGAGACTGCAGCACAGCACTCTACCAACTGAGCTAAATCCCAGCCCCCTTTTAAGTGTACTATCATATATATTGGGGCTGGAAACAATCACCCATTGACAACCGTATGAGGGTCACTATGAGTCGGGCACAACTCAATGGCACCTAACAACAACAAAATATCATATATATTTGTAAATTGTCAAGTAAATTTTTACTAATAACGCCCTTTACTGAGACAGGAATTCTCTTTCTTATTGATGCAGGCAGTGCATCTCACACAGCTTCATGTAAAAGAAAACTCCATTCAAACTGCTGATGAGAAAACATGAAATATGAGCAAAGTCCTCATCTCCAGGAAAGATGCAGTCACTCTCTTTTCCTATTTTTTTCTACTCTTTCTTTGAATGTAGATACCCTAAAATTTGTATAATTCATGTAAATACAATGTTTAGTCCTTCAAGTGATAGTTTGTGGTTTTGTTTTTATTCTTAGTAGTAAGGCAGACCACTAGATATTTGTGTCCTAATTTGTTTTGCTCTAACACTTCTACTCATATTTTCCTTAAATTCGTGACACTGCACATCCTTCATCATTTAGCTAGAAACCCACTTTCAGAATTATAGAATTCTGTAACTGCCAGAAACGCTATGGTGACAAACACGTAACTCGCCCTTCAGTTTGCTGAGGATGGAACTAGCTTTACTGGGCTAAAACAGCTGCCCCAAGTTTGTCTTCTAAATTAGGGCTAAAATTGTTTAAATGTCTTCCTAGGGGAGGGGTATCACTGCCAGGTATATAGGTCATAATTTGGGCATTATTTCTCTTTTATGAAAAGCACTTTTGGTAAATCCTTGGCCAAGTTCCATCATTTCAAAGAATTCCCTATGGTAGGATAGTTATTTAATGTTCTCAGAACTGATTAGAATTTTTTACATGAAGACTTTAAATTTCTTTCTATTAAGGGTAATAAAGTTATTATTATTATTATTACTAATATTATTTGGAACTAGGAGGTTGAACCCCAAGTATCTTTGTCAGTGCCTTGCCACTAAGAAGCCCCTCCAGGCGCTCTTTTTTTTACTTTTTATTTTGAGATAGGGTCTTGCTAAATTACACAGGCTGCCTTGGGCCTTGAACTTGTGATCCTCCTGCCTCTGCCTCCCAAGTCCCTGGGATTACAGGCATGCACAATCATGCCTGGCCAAGGGTAACCAAAATCTTTTTTTTTTTTTTTTTTTTTTTTGCGGTACTGGGGGTTAAACCCAGGTCCTCGAGGTTGCATGCTTTGCAAGTGCTGGACCACTGAGCTGCCACCTCTAGCCCATTTTTTTTTTTACTTTTTTGAGACAGGGTCTTGCTAAATTACACAGACTATCTCTGGTCCCGAATTTGTGATCCTCAATCCTCCTGCCTCTGCCTCCCCAGCCGCTGGGATTACAGGTGTGCACCACTGCACCTGGCTTAGGGTAATCAAATTCTTAACTTGAAAGTGTTTTCACCTTTCAAATGGACTTATTCTTTAACTTATTATATCATTAACAACAAAATATTTCATATATAATGGAGCTCTTTATTCCTATGATAGCTCTCTATTGTTTAATATATATGTGAATTTTTTTTTACTAAAGACAGATATAGAGAAATATGTAAATGAACATTGTATTTAAGTGGAATAATGAACATTTTTAGAGTGTGTTTATGATTTTTAAAACCTGTGGTAGTGGTTTACTTTTCACATGTAAGTCTATCCACCTCATGTGGACCTTTATAGTAATCTGTGTGTGGAAGATTTGACTATAGGAAGGTGCAAGCCAGAGTTTTTTTATTGAGGATGTATGGGATATTTAAATTCTATTTTCTCTACGATACAAATAGTTGCTTGAATATTAAAACAAAAATAAGACTTTAGATCAACTGATGTAGATAAAAATATACATAGTAGTTATAAGTCTTCTGATTAGAGCCCTAAAATAAGCTACTAATCATAATCACAATATGCATTTTACCTTAAGAGAAAATATTTTTTCCACGCAGAAATTTTGAATTAAAAAAATACTAGAGCCTCTTTGATTCTGATTCTGCCCAGCACTGTACTGATTGTGTGTACACTATTTTAAAATCCAAATGCAACTTCCTTTCCATCAAGACTGAAGTATATTGATGAAACATAAGTAACAAAAAAGATGATGAGTTTTCTAAATTAAAAGTGAATATACAAATGTACAGATATTGAAGGGAGATACTGTCCCAAGCCTTTGACACTTCATTTCTTTGTGTAGACAACCCCCTTAGGCAGTTTAACAACTAATCTGGAAACCGAATACTATGCCTGGAGACAGAAGTCAGGAGAAATTGAAAACTTCACTCTTCATTCTTACCAGTTTTCCAGCAGCCAGAGTTCCCTTGTTTCCAAGAACTCAGAATCTGCCTGCTTCAGAGTACACAGACAGGCTACTTGGTTCTTTCTTTCTCTTTTGTCAAGGCATTTGGAGTGTTTGTAGTATGTTGGCTTTCAAATAAGAGGCGAGGGGGCAGCTGAAGCAAAGGCTTGCTCCCTGAGTATGCGCCAAGAGTCTGAGCAGACACAGAAACAGGGTGGTTCTGCCTGTGTGTTGCCCCCTAACCTCTCATGCCCAGCCTTGTCTGGGAAGTCTCTGCTTGCAGGAGTATTAGCCCAAGATGAAGAGTAGGGAGAAGGAAAGGTTACCCATGTTTGGGTCATGGGGCTGCCGCTTGGCTTCCGTGAGAATCTACTTCTTATAGTAATCAGAGGCTGGAAAACTAAATTCTATGGAAAATCTTCTGTGTGTTTTCTGTCCTGGGCTTTTCTGCATTTATGCATTTGAAGACCACTAAGAGAGTGTTGTTACCATTTTTTTTTTTAAAAATGAAAATACAACACAGTGTGATGAATACTCTATTAGAAGCATTATGGGAAAGTAGAGAATGTCTACCTGGCCACAAAGTGGAGGCTCTGGGAGGAAAATAAAAAAAAATAATAATAAAGAAAAAGCTATTATTTTAACGTGGACACTGTGGTCCACATCTGTAATCACAGCAACTTGGGAGGCTGAGGCAGGAAGATTGCAAGTTTGAGGCCAGAGGTGGCCTGTGTAATTTAGTGAGATCCTGTCTCAAAATAAAAAAAATAAAATAAAATGAAGGTGCCTGGGTTGCAGCTCAGTGGTAAGAGCACTTGGCTAGCATGTGTGAAGCTCTGGGTTCAACCCTGCAGTATTAGGGGGAAAAAAACCCAAATATTTAAGCAGAGACTTTGAATATGAAAAGGCAATCATCTCTGGGATGAGATAAGCATTCTCGCAGAGGGATCACATGTGCATTATCTTTGGAACATACAAAAAAGCATCCTATCAAACTCTGAAATTTGTGACAACTTTCCATTCCTTGAGAACTTCTAGAATATATGGGAGATTCTTCAGCGACTGAAGGGCTAGGGTTTAGTTCAGTTGGTAGAGTGCTGCTCTGTGCTCTCTGAGGACAGGGGTTCAACTCCCAGCACCATAAAAATGGGAGAAGGACATGGTAATCCACTGGCAAAGCAGTGTTGAAACAGCCATTGAAGCTCTACCAGGGTTGCTATGAGTTGGACTCTACTCAACCCACTTAACTTCAGTGACTGAAGATACAAGGTAAATATATATTTATGTATTGATATAGCACTCTATATGAGATGAGAGATTATAAGACTAATGAACTTTTGGAGGTATATTATGAGAAAAGGAGGAGAGATATTTCAAATACCCACTTTATCTTATAAGTTAAGAAACATGAAAAATCTATGGTTTTATGTAGATGATGAGATTTTACCCATCTCCTTACAAAATGAGCCCCAGATAACTAATTCAAAGAATAGCCTATAAAGATTTTTAAAAAGTGCACACAGTAGAAATGCAATTTATTATAATTACATTCAGAGTTACTATAAAAAACAAAGTTTAGAAAAAAAGGAAAAGATTACAAATTGGAAAGACCTGACTCTAAATCCCCATACAGTTTACTAACTCAGTAAACTGGAGCAACTTGCCCAAATAGCCAGAGAACTCTTTGCCTCTTTGATAAAATGGCAAGAGTAATAGTCTACTTTTTAGAAGAATGAGGATACCTGGAGATTAAAACTGAGCATTGAGACCAGATCTTATGCTAACTCTATTTAACCTCACCTGATCCTTATCCTCCACAGCAAGCAGGTGAAGTTTGTTTTCTTTCATTACCACAAGTTTGGTGAACAGCAAGATGGTCTCAGGGCAGCTGCCCCATCTAGCCATCCACTGGCTAATATGTCAAGAACTGCAGGTGGGCAAACTAATCATTGATAAGAATTGCCTGTGACTAGGCTGTTGTATCAGATGTGTGTCATTTGGCTATAAATTTCAACCTGTGAGAAGATGCCCACGAGTCTGTCATCACCCAACCATATAAAACACCTTTAAAGCAGCACCTCACCCTCCCCTGGGCAAGATGGACTCTGGGTGAGAGTCCTTCATCTTCTCCGTTAGCAGACTTTTCAAATAAAGTCCATTCCCTTGCCTCAACACCATGTCTCTCGCCTTAATTGGCCTGTCATGAGGCTGGCAGTGGGACTTGGGTCCAGTATGAAGATAATGTGTATGAAATTCTGCAATTTATTTCTAGAAAAGTCACATGCAAGTACCATCCTGTAAAGAATTTCTTGCTGGACATCAATTTCACTAAAAAAGGTACTTCTCTAATTCCTTGTACAGTATTATATGTCATGGATCTTTGGCAGTTGCTCCTGCGAACCACTAATGATAAATCAACAGATGCCAAGGACTTTTAGCTAGTTTTCCAAACAATTAACTTGAAGCCCGGAAAGAATCTACTATCCTGGTATTAACTCATATTTTTATTCTTTCAGTGAAATTCATGACCAGATAAGGGAAGAAAAATAATGTGTTCTTGCCTGGTTCCATTGTCACTTACATGTTTGTATGAAAAACTGCCCTAAATTCCCTATCAGCCTATAACAGCACAGAGATTTCCTTGTATCAAAATAAGGGTGATAGTTGCAAAGATTTATCTGTTTTGTTTTCAATTACTGAAGAAAACACAATTCTATCTGTGATATTACTACAGATATGCTTAATTTGAAAGTATGAAGATCAGTGCACTTGGTAACTTTTTTTTTTTTTTTTTGATCCAGTACATCGCCTGAAGCTGCTGATTTCCTGATGTTATAGGATCCATTGTGAGCAGGGCAACGTTCCATGCAGCAGACCAGTGAGATTGCTCTTTGCTGCTGTTGTTGTTGGAAGTTTAGGTGTAGCAGAAGAGAGCAACACTGAGGATTAGGATGACTGAGTGAATATTCTGCCGTAACACAAAAATGATCTTTTCTATCTAACTTACATATATTGTAGCCAACCTTTCTTTGCCTCTGCTTCCTTTTACCCCCTAACAATATGAGGTTTTCTTTTTATTTCAAATTCATTATGTCTGAGCTACATCACTGACCTACACAATGCTTGTGGCATATAGTTCTCCATAGTAATTGAATTTCACATCAAGAAAATTGTGCAACTTTCTGGACAGTCTTTTTTTCTTGCAGTAGGAAATTTTAAAATAAATGAAATCAGTTTCTTGTCTTTGTGTAAAGTTGAAAGTATTGCTGTTCAATAAACTGTGATTAGCAGAAAGGATTCTATTTCAAAGGTAAATATAAGCTTCAGCTACACAATAGAATGGACTGGGATTTAGCTCAGTGGGTAGAGCGCTGCACTGCAGTCTCTGAGGCCCTGAGTTCAATTCCCAGCACCGCAAAAATGGGAGAAGGGCCTGGCAATCCACTCCCAAGGCAATCCCGAAGCACTCAGCCATTGAAAACCCTATGAGGGTCGCTATGAGTCGGATACCGACTCGATGGCACCTAACAACAACACAATAGAATGGCTTCATTGATATATATTTAGTCCAAAAGTAAACACAAGTGGTGGCAATATGTGGTAATACTGCAAATGAATTGTTATATGAAGCTCAGTCAACTCAGTCACATTTTCACTAACTACTCTCAATTGTTTTATGTACTTTGTTGTTCCAGAAAGAAAATTAGTATGTGTCAATTATGAAGAAATAAGCTGTGCTTCATCCATTGACTACTGACAATTTACTTTTTACCTCTTCCTTTTGGGTTATTTACAGTAGAGAAAATGGCTTTCCATGTGTTACTTTTTTTCTTTTTTTTCTTTTTTTTAATTTAATTTTATTTATTTTTTATTGGACATTTTTAATGTACACCTTAATGTGATTCATTTTGACATGCTTTTCATTGTGGCATTTCCATATATGCATTTTGATGTACATTATTCATATAGGTGCCCCCTTACCCTCTTGTATGCTTCCCCCCCATCTAAGTCTTCTCTATCATTTACTTGATAATATTTTTCTATTTGTACTTGAGTTCCAGTTCTGTTTAAGATAGAAATTTTTCCTGTAGTGAACTTTGTTATTATCTTGTCAGAACAATTGCATGCATTTTCTACACCATTTATATTGACACCACTCTTAGCTTTTTTTTTTTTTTTTGATCCGACCTTTGAATAGGATGTTTCCTCCTTATAATTTTGATTCAACTCCCACATATGAATGAGAACTTGTGGTGTTTCTCTTTCTGAGCTTGGGTTCATTCACTTACAATAA